>JAWNNJ010001368.1:0-32659 GCA_035045125.1 Hypselothyrea guttata
ACTTCTATTTTGGTGCTAACGGTTAATTTCTCCGCATAGCAACAGCGAGTTTTGCTTTCGCTTGGCTGTTGCTGGTAATTTTCCATAGTTGGCTGCAACGGTTCTTTAACCTCTTTTATATGTGCTGTTTGTCTATATTATAATTATTATTATAATTATTATATTTATTTATTATACTTATTAGACCCTGTATTTAAAAAAAATAAAATGGTCCATTAATTTAGCGCAAATGACAGCTGTGTGTAACAGGCAGAAGGAAGCGTGGTAGACCCCACAAAGTATATATATTCTGACTCAGGACGACGAGCTGAGTTGATATAGCCAAAAATTGGCCGACTTTATCTATATAAGGCAATAGATTTATGCATCCAGAATGTGGTTAATGCATAACCACATAATGCATAATGATCAATGGATGACTTTGCTTTGCTTGAGGATTCAAATATGAACTCGAAAAATAGTTTCATGGATCGGTTTAATGCTCGTGTAGAGTCCCGACATATTTAAAAATGCGTTTCTATCATGGATATGGCCACCACTTATAGAGTTTTGACAGGGAATAGTTCCTGGTCTTATCGCCAGCAAATCTACTTATTATATAGTTCGCCCAACATCTTGTGATGATGCAAAGAATACTCCCAATATATCATTTAATTTACCTTCATATATTAGATTTAATAAAACTGGTGAAATGGTGCAAATATGACGAAATTTAAGAATATTGTAACAAATGTAAATTCTATAACTACAGTAAGAAATTGTTTTTAATAATATCACTAAAAAAATGTTATCATAATATATTTAAATGATCGACAATATGGATACACTCGAGTGTTTGCGCGCTAGAGGGTTCTATGGGAGCTATAGGATATAGTCAGCCGATGTGGCCAATTTTTTTATGGTATATTTAAATTATTTTTTCTTAGATTTTTGGTGAAAATTTCATAACGATATCTCTACTAGAAGTATTTATGGCCGCAATTGTGCACTCGCAAGCAGCGCAGGCAGCGCAGTCGCGATTTTTTACGCTCAGCCCGGCAAGACAGTCTACAGACGGTCAATGAATTTTTTATGCAAATCAACATTTATATTCATTTACGCATTACAAAATAATTTATTTCAATAAATATATTGGCTGAGTTATCAGTAAAAAATCCCAAGTAGATTGGACAAGTTTAAATAATTTTTTTATTTTGTGCAAAAACTACTTTTGTCAAGGGGTATTTTTTTCTGAGTTTTTTTTTTTCAAATTTTCAAGTTCAGACGATGATTGTAATTGAACGCGTGGGTGAAATGTGGTAAAATATACCTCAAAAGAATGGAAATTTAATTTTAAAGATATATCAAATTGTTTTGATTCAAAACAGTCAACAGTTTGATCGCTGGTCGCCAAAAACTGGAGACCGTCTGTAGACGGTCTTACCCGTTAGAGGGTTAATAATTATTATTAATTATTTTTAATATGAATATTATTATCTTTATTCTTTATTATACTTTACTATTATTAATATTGTTGTGAGAACATATATCTGTTCTCACACTCCCCCCTTTCTTCGGAAAAAAAGAAAAATTTGTTCCTTTAAAAAATTTTCCCGCCCTCTACAGTATTTTACTTTTTTTTAAATTGCCCGCCCTTTGCTTTGTTTAACTTTTACCCCTTTTAAACTTCCCGCCATCCGTTAACATTTGCCTATTTGCCTTGCACTGTTAAAATTTCCCTTCTGATAACGGCCCGCCGTTATCGGTTTGCATCCCTGATCTTGCTGCTCTAAGCAAAAATTGCCAATTTGCTAAAAATTTTAAATTTTTTATGTTTTTGCCTAACTTTCTGGCTTCGCACTGTGTGGCTTTAATGCAGGCCCGCCAGCCCCCGGTTCCTGTACCCCCCCAGGTAAATATAAATCCTTTGTTTTCCATTGCCCTTCATTTGTTCATTTTTCCATTCTTCTTCTTCGCCTCTTTTTTTCCCCTCTTAGCAAGTGTTAGCCTGTTGCCTATACACTCGTGGTCCCCCTTGCAGGAATTTTACCCTATGGCGTACTCCTTTTACGTAAATCATGATGTTGGTCCGCCTGGTGATCCGTGTCTCTTCCACTACCAACCGCACCTAGGTTGGCCAATGCTGCCGCTCCAGCTCCATCCACTTTGATGCTACCAACCCGGTGTTTAACTTCAGTGGCGGTGGTTCCAGCTTCGCCGGTGTCCCCTGGAAAACTTCTGGTATGTCCTCGTCTTGTGGCCATTGTGGTGCTGGTGGCGGCGACGGAGATCGTTGTGGTGCTGGTGGCGGTGATTGAGGCCGTTGTGGTGCTGGTGGCGGCGATGGAAGCCGTCGTGGTGCTGATGGTGATGGCGCTGTTCGTGGTGGTTTGCCATCATATTCCACCTCTTCTTTCACCTCCCACGCTGTCGCCGCTGGCTCCCTCCACACGATTTCTACCGTAACCTTATGCTCCCAGTGCCCGTTAGTAAAAGATTTCTGTTTCTGGGTAGTCACTGTCGGCACTGACGGCATCGGCTGGTTTGCCCACTCCATTTGCAGCTCCTCCGGGTCAGCTTCCTCCGCATCCGACTCACTGATTGGCTCCTCCCAGAGCCATTTGGGCTTTGGCACTGTCACCTCGTCTTCCTCCTCCTCCTCGTCTGTATCGAGATTGATGACCGGGGTTGGCTGGTCGTCCCATCCCGGTGGCATGTATCCGCTTTTGAATTCGGCATCTGAATCCTCATGACCCATTTGCCAGGCCATCCATTCGTCGGTCATCTCATCCATATCGGAGTCCCATGCCGTTGGTGGTGCAATTAGACTGCTTTCTATGCTGACCACGCTGCTGTCGTCCTGGCGTGGCGGTGACGCGTCTAGCTCCAGCACGTCGGTCCGCTTCTGCAGCAACCGCTGCGAGCATCGCCGTCTAGCCGCTGAAGCTAGATTTGCCTTTGCTTTTGCCAATCTAGATGCCATGTTTCTTCCTTGAAAGTTGTTTGTTAAAGAGGCTGGCTGTACGTAAGCAGCCTCTTTTATAGCTGAAAATCCTTTTAGTTTACTTTGCCTGTTTTCTGTTTACCGTCTTTTTAAGGTACCGTAATTCTGTTTTTGCCTTAAATTTCATTCTTTTGTTTTATAAATTTTCCCATGATGTACTAGTGAATACCCTGTTTTTTTTTATTTTTCTTTTATTTGTATTTTAAATTTTTTTTAATTTTTTTTAACAATTTTTATTCTTTTTGGTTTTCTTTGTTTTTTTTCTATATATACTACATATAAAATATTTTTCTTTCTCTAATCTTTTCTTTTATCTTGTTTTTTTTTTCTTTTCTTTTCAGCTTCATATAAGTTCTATAATTATTTTGTGTTTTTGCTTTCTTACTTTTGTTTCTTTTACTAAAGTCTTTTATTTTGCTTGCAGATATCGCCTAAATGCTATCGACGTGATGAAGATTTGTCCGGTTGACCTCCATCGTGGTTTTATTTTGCACGTCGCCCTTCCCGTGTGTCGATATCTGGGTGACGTTTATATTTCATTGTGTATCATTCTCCCGTTCTGTTTGTGTTTCCTTCGTCTCGTCCTCCGTCCCTTTTTGCGGCTTTAGATCGCTTACGTGTGATGTACGTTCCCGCCTTCCATTTTTGCTCTTGAGTAGACAAATTACTGGCGAAATGTACGCCTTCACACTGTATGGTCCGCCAAATTTTGGAGCCAATTTTGCTGTAAAGCCTTCTGCAGCTTTTGAGAGTTGGTGCTTTCTCACCCATACTATATCTCCTATCTTCGGTTTCCACTGTCTTCTTCTTAAATTGTAGTGCCTTGCTTGATCCTCTGCAGCTTTTTCCAAACTTCTGCGCTCTATTTCAAAAATTTCTTTCATCTTGGTGGCGTGCTCACCCGGGTCTTTTCGTTGTTCTTGTCCTGTGCCCACGGTTATCTCATCGAATAGTGCCCGTGGTAGTCGGGGTTCTCTGCCTTGTGTAATGAACGCATCGCTGTATCCTGTTGATGCGGAAACGCTGCTGTTTATTGCAAGTGTTATTTCAGGCAGGATCTCATCCCACGATCGTTGATATTGTGCTATCATGGTTTTCACTGTTCTATTCGCCCTTTCTGTCTGGTTTTCCTGCGGTGTGTATGTGAACTGTTGCTCAATCCCCAGTTCCTCTAGAAATGCCTTGAACGCCTTACTGGTGAATTGTGCTCCGTTGTCCGTAATCAGAACTTTTGGGGTTCCAAATCTTGCCAAGATCCTCTCTCTGAATGCTTTCTGAAGCGTTGCTGCTGTTGCGCTGCGTAGTGGTGCTATTTCTGTCCATTTCGAGAATCGATCGAAAAATACCACGATCATTGTGTTTCCTTGTTTCGATTTGGGTAGTGGACCTACGAAATCTGCACACACAGTAGCCCATGGTTCTTCAGGGACTCTTGTTAACATTTTCCCCGCTGTTTGGAGTTGGCTCGCCTTATACCTTTGGCATGTTTCGCAGCTATGTACATATGTTCGCACGTCTCGGTATAGTCCTGGCCAATAATACATTGCTGCAATCCTGGCGATTATTTTCCGGCTGCCCGTGTGTCCTGCTGTCTCTGTATCGTGGTTTTCTTGTAGTACCCTTTCACGTTGTTTCTTTGGGACGCAGAGTTTCCAGTCAGCTATATCCTCGCTGCCTGCTCTATGTGGGATGTGTCTATATAGGTTTCCATTTTCCTCCAGGTAATCCGTGTATTTTGCTGGGTTTTCCTCATTTTTTCAATCCATTTGCATGTCTCTGTGTTGCCGTCTCCTTCTGCTATTGTTAGTCTCTTGCACGCCTCCATTTTCAAGGGTTGCCTAGAAAGTGCATCAGCCACTACGTTGAGTTTTCCTTTTCTGTATCTTATTTCGAAATCGTATTGTTGTAACTCCAAAGCCCATCTGGCTATCCTTCCTGACGGGCTTTCTATCGTGTTGAGCCATTTTAGTGCTAAATGGTCTGTTAACACGATGAAATGATATCCTTCGACGTACTGTTTCATTTTCCGTATGGCCTATACGATGGCCAGACATTCTTTCTCAGTGGCTGAGTAATTTTTTTCCGCTTTGTCTAATGTCCGACTTGCGTAGGAAATAACTCTTTCTCCATCTTCTGTAGTCTGAGTTAATATTGCTCCCAGACCCACGTTGCTAGCATCCGTCTGCAGCACAAATTCCTTTTCGAAGTTTGGGCATGCTAGTGCTGGTGCCTGTGTGAGCTTAGTTCGCACGTCCTGGAATGCTTTTTGTTGCTCTGGTTTCCATTCCCATTTGGTTCCTTTTTTTAATAGTGCATTAAGTGGATGCACCATTGTAGCGAAATCTGGATACTCCTAAGTATTGCCGTAATTATATATTATATATTCTGGGCGTTGACATACTATCGGCAGCATGTTCAAGTGGTCCAGCGACACCAAGCATGTGCTTGTTAACGCGCGAACCCAAGCCAATACGCAGCCCACACGCACCTTACGCATCATCACACTGCCGTCGCAAAATGTGGTATGTGGGGCTCGCACCCACTAAAAACCCCTCCTCTTATCAGGCCTATCTCCACTTCGAAAAAGCTTCCGCATTACTTCAAAGCGGGGCCTCTTGCGCATTCGGCGCGCTCTTTTGCTCAGGCAGTTCAGCGGGAGGCCAGTATCTAAAAGCGGCCTCGCGCACCACGAAGATGGGGGGCGGAGGGACTGCGTGAGCCGCGCCGAACATAACATCGACGGGGCTCTATCTCAGTCGCGCTCCAGTAGCTCTGAGAGGTTGCACTGGAAGCGGCGGAACACGTCTTGGACAAGAAAAGCACGTACAGTCCTCACAGAGTGCTCGGTTTAGCCGTCCTCCCGGGCTCATTCGTCCTCCCGACCACGCAACCCACGCCTATTTGATCCGCGCTCGTCTCCTGCCGTTTGTTTGTTCATTAACTCAAAAACCAAACGACAGGGGACATCCGCGAATCAAACCGGGTGGGTGGTTATTTCGGGAATGGATAGCTTGGTCGAGCTTTGGCACAGTCCGGACCATCGCGTTCCAAGCACGATCCTGACTGTGACCTCTCCGGGGGAACTGCGAGTACCATCCCGCCGAGCCATGCTCGCACTGTGCTCCATGACAGCCCTGCAACCCCTCCGCCCCGCAGCTCCGCGAGGCTACGAGAAAGCCGATTTCTGACACGAACCATCCAAACTATAATTGTGCGTTCCGGCCCAATTAGAGTTAGATGGGAGGCGACCCGAAGAACTGACTGCACGGATCGTTGTTTAGATCATTACAGAGCTCTTTCCATTTTTCCCGTTTGCTGTTCTTGATAGCAATGTTTAGATTTTTCTTTGCTTGCCTGTATTGCTCTTCTTCTGTAGCATATTCTCCTCTGCGTCTCGCTCTAGTGAAGTGGCGCCTGCGTTGTAGGCACATCGAGCGTAGTGTTTTTATTTCATCCGTCCACCAATATACCTCTTTTCCCGGTCTGTATCGGTTTCCTTTTTTCGACATTGCTGCGTCGCAGGCTTTTTTTATCATAGCCATGGTTTTGTTTACTAGCGCCGTTGCATCTCTTGTTTGTTGCGCTTCTGTTGTTCTTATGTTTATCTCGTTGATCAGAGATGTTTTATTAAGTTGGCTTACGTTCCATCGTCGCCCTTGAAGCGTGTTTGTTGTGTTGCGTCTTCTATTTTCATTGAGTGCAAAAGAAATGTACTCGTGATCGCTTCCGTTATAGATGTCCAGGACTTTCCAGTTAGCGAGTTGGTGTGACAGATTCTCTGAGATTAAGGTTATGTCAGGAATAGTGCCCTCGTTTCCTGCTCGTCGAAAAGTAGCAGTTGAGCCGACGTTTGCAACCACCAATCCTAGTCGTGCTGCCATATCCAAGACTCTGCGTGCTCTGGAGCTGGTCGAGGGCATACCCCACTCTTCCGCTCTTGAGTTGAAGTCGCCCGCTACTACAAGGCTTCCTTTCATGTGGGTCGCTGTGTCTTCGATGGCATCTAGCTTATTCTGGAAGGTTTGAATGTCGTCGCTTGGGGTTAAGTAGCAGCTGATTATGTTATAATCTTTAACCCGCGCCGATACGAAGCCATTTCCTCTGCTTGTGCTATGATGGCAGATGTTGCTAGTACTAGGAAACCACATTGCTGCGGTCTTTGACTCATCTTCGAGGCAGACCCCACTTTGTTTGGTTTTGTACTGCTCGCTTATAACTACTAGATCAGCTTCGTGTTCTAGTGCTATTTTGCATAGGAGGGCGTCTGCTGTGCGACTCCTGTGTAGATTTGCTTGGAGGACAATCACTTTTTGGTCTTTCCGGTGCTGGCGAAGCAGTTCTTCGTCGCTGGAAGATGGTTCAGATCGGTGCGCCCTTCGTGTGCGCAAATACAGCATTTTAGTTGCCTAGTACAGCCCTTCATTTTGTGCCCGCTTTCGCCGCATCTCATGCAAAAGTCTCGTCGATCTGGGCCTTGGCAGTCTTTCTGCAGATGTCCCGTTCCGAAGCACTTGAAGCAACGCTTGATGTCTACGCATTGCTTCACTCGGCATCTCGTCCAGCCTATCTTAATCCTTTCTTCTTTTAGGATTTTCGTCGCATCTCCTGTGGTCATTGTGATGAAAGCTCTTTTTTGTTCCGAGCTGCTTCCTCGCCGAGTTCTGAAACTCCGTCTTTGACCTCCAAACTTATATTTTTTTGCCTCCGCATGGCATGCTTCATTTTTAGGAGAACCTTTCTGCAGTTTCCTAGAGCTTCTTCTTCTAATGATATCATCTTGTGGATCAGCTCCTGTCGCGGGGAGTTGTGTGGGCTTGGCTTCGCTACACTCGGCCCTGGAGTTTGCTCTTCTTGAGCTGTTTCCATGGGCGTTGACAAGTTTGTGGTTTCTCGAACCACATTCGGTGTGTTCTGCCTTTCGGCTTCCGTGTCTGCAGCTCCTAGTGTTGGCGATCTCGCCATCAGACTGCTTCTGCGGAAAGCTCCTCTTTCTTTGATTGGGTTGGTTGGTGTGTTTTTGTTATTTATGTTCATTCTATTGGGTCCAAACTTTAAGCCGCTATGTCCTCTCATAGGTACAGTCGCCCTTTATTGTCCCCATGGGTCCCTTTGCAAGCAGTGAGGTCCATGCGAGGGTTGACATAAGACTTTATGAGTACTTATGTTCAGAGCCTGGACGGGCATTAAGCAGGAGTCCTCTCAACTGCACCTGTACCACAGATTTAACGGTGATGCGATTTGAACGTACTTAAAGACTCGCTGGGTTTTAATAGGACGGCGGTGACTGCAGCATTAGCCCAGCAGCCGTTTCGTCAGGGTTTCAGCCTGGGTATTAAGGTGCTAGATTGCTTTAGTCATCAGCGGTCGAATCTTCTTTTCTGTTTACCGATTCGGAGAAAGACTTCATGAATAGCCGTCCAATATGGTGCAGACGCTAACCAGAATGCCGCCCGATGCGGGAACAGTCGCATTCTGGATTTTCTCCTTAGTGAGCCCGGTGGCTGCACTTTGTAATGCCTTCTCACCTTGGCCAGCCGTTTGTCGGGTGACAGCGGACTGTTTCCAGGGTCGCCACGTGGAGGCGGTGAGTTGCTTGGGGCATGCTTGCATGGATTATGCTGGGAATCGCCGAGTTGACACCGATCAGACACTTTGCCATGTAGTCATAACCCCCCGACCCCCATAACCCCACGACCCCACACTGTACCCATTGACAATGGGAAAAACAGGGTTAATAACTTTGTCAGAATGTATGTAACAGGCAGAAGGAGGCGTGGCAGAGCCCACAAACTATGTATATTCTTGATCAGGGAGATGAGCTGAGTCGATGTAGCGATGTCCGTCTGTCTGTCTGTCTGTCTGTCCGTCTGTCCGTCTGTCCGCCTGTCCAAAATACATTCGCCTATTTAAGAGACACTAAGCTATTTACATAAATTCTGTTTTCAGTAGTTGGTAGGTCTATATCATACGCAGATAAGGCTTTTTCCTAATTTTGGATGCCATCCCCTTTCACGCCTTAATCGAAAAAAACCGAATAACAAGCGTAATATTGAACATAGAAAGTTGCTATTTGGAATATATACTCTCTTTTATTATTTTTAACTATCTTGAAAAGCGCAATGAAATCGGTTGATAAACACAGGAGTTATTAGCGAAACAATATTGCAGGCGGCAACTCGCCGCCTCTAGCAGCGCGGCCGTTAAAGTTGGAACACATAACAATGTAAGAAGAAGAAGAGTTACTGATACGTTTTGTATGACATTTAATGATGTGCCTTGCATACGCGCGCAGTTTAGTGTGTGAGCCTTTGATTGTGTTAGCAAGTGCATATACTTAATATAGTAAAGGGTGTTCTACAGTCGGTTACGTCCGACTATAGCCTTCGTCCCACTGACTTGCCATTAATTTTAGTTTAATTAAAACACAAAATTTAAAGAAATTTAATCAAAGGGTTAATTCCAAATGGGCTGTCACGGTTGTCTGCGTTTCCACAGTAATTCAAATAAAGATAGATTGGTCTGATTTTTCAATGCTACTTAATTGGAATAAATATGTTCGTATAGTCCGAAGGCTACCAATTTATGCGCCTTAATATACGAAGATATACGAAGTCGAATACTTATCAATTTTTCACAGAGTTCTACTTTTTAGACCCTTTACTTTAAAAAAGTAAAAAGGGTCTATTAGTTTAGTGCAAAGAGGAAATGTGTGTAACACCCAGAAGGAGGCGTGGCAGACCCCATAAAGTATATATATTCTTGATCAGGACGACAAGACGAATTGATATAGCCATGTCCGTCTGTCCGTCTGTCTGTCTGTCTGTCTGTCCGTCTGTCTGTCTGTCTGTATGAACACCTAGATCTCAGCAACTATAAGAGCTAGAGACACCATATTCGGGATTTAGATTCTCCTAATCAGTAAGCAGCACGAGTTTGTTTTAGATTTTGGATACCTCCCCCCCTTCCCCCGCAAACCGCAAAAAGCTACTGCAGCCACAGTGTGTGAATTTTGTTTTAATCGGACAAGAATCAGCGAAATAATGCAACGGACAATTTGCCGCACTAGGCAGAGGGGGGGTGGTGCGCCTTGCCTACGCGGGTAGCTTAGTGTGTGTGCGTCTGATTGTGTTTGTATGTACATATACTCAAAGTAAAGGGTCTCCTACGGTCGGTTACGTCCGACTGTAGCCTCCGTCCCACTGATCTGCCCCGTCCCTATATTTCTATCTTAATTTTTTGAGATTTCAACGTTTGACTTATTTTATAATTTACGATGTAAAATGTTTCATTTCGAATTTTATAGCAAATAAATTATGCCCCGTCACATTACAGGGACAACGACAAAACTAAAACCCACCAAAGCCAGCGTTAAGAACCTCTTCGAAAAATAGCAAGGAGAATAAAAAAAAAATGCAAGCGGATATTCCTGAATTTATGTGAATACTAACCTCGTTTATTCATTGATTTTTGCCTGAACGCAATCCATAGTATGAATTTTATGTACATTTGTGATGCGACTTTTATAGTGATACAAATTTGGACGAAGCAACTCAATTTAGACGGAGAACTACAGTCGGACGTAACCGACAGTAAAAGACCCTTTACTTTGTGCATACGTACTCACAAACACAATCAGAGGCACACACACTAAGGGGCGAATGCCTGCCACATCACCACCCCTCTACCTAGTGCAGCAAATCGTCTGTAGCATATCTTCGCTGTTTCTTATATAAGCTACAAGCAACCCAAATTATATGACTATACACTCAGGGAAAAGCAGCCAGGATCCGGATTGATTTTTATGGCTTACATCAATCCGACAAATGTCTTGAAAAATTCTAGAAAGTTTCTTACTTGATGTTTCTTGATTTACATTCGAAAATAAGAAGTATATTTCTTGTTTCAAATCAGAAATACTTGAATTAAGCGGCATCTTGCTTAACTCAAGAAAAAACACGCTTGAACTAAGCCGAAAACTTTCTTAGTTTCTTGTTGCCATGACGACATGAGCAGTGCAGCAATATATTGTGTATGGCTGTTTCACAAAATTTGGTTTGTTTACATACGTTGCCATGACGACAAGAGCAGGACAGCAATATATGTTTTCTGTATGCCTTTTTCACAAATTTGTTGTATGTGTGTGTTATGATTGTCAATATACCGACGCCAAAAATTGTTGGCGACGCACAGTGGCTCATTTGCCGAATTTGTGGTGCCAAAATTAATAACTTTTGAACTAGTTAATGGATTTGCATGAAACAAACGGCGTTTATTGGATAATTTTTTTGCGCTGGGTTGAAAGTGTTTTCCCATTTTTTTCAATGTTTCCGGCCCGATCCGGATCCAATTTTTTTAGACAATATAAAGAAATATCCCCAGATTATGGTCATATATGTGGTTGCCTGGGATCTAGTGGGATATTTTTTTTTAGGTCCATTCAAAGTTGAAAAATGTTCCTAAAAGTAGGCAATACTCTCGGGTTCTTATGTACGCTGATGATGTAAAAATTTGTCTATCCTATTGCGACTCCGAGCCAAGCAGTATTTTGCAAAATAAATTGGATAATTTCCACTTGTGGTGTTCTACAAACCTGCTAAATTTAAATTGTAGTAAATGTAAATTAATGTCTTTTTTATAGGGGTACTCCCCATTTGAATTCTTATTAGCCTACCAATACAGTTCTGGAGCAAGTCGAATTATTTAATGATCTAGGTATTCCATTTGAACCAAAACTTAAGTTTGAAAAGCATATCTCATCAGTCGTTGGTAGGGCTGTGGGAGTCCTAGGATTCATTAAGCGCTGGTCAAAGGAGTTCAACGATCCCAATACTACTGAAACCCTGTATACTGCTCTAGTTCGCCCTATTCTGGAATATGGATGCTGTGTTTGGGGTCCCCAGTACAAAGTCCACCAGGATAGAATTGAGTCGGTGCAGAAACAGTTCCTTCTTTTTGCATTGCGTAATCTTAATTGGGATACTAACACTCGACTTCCTCCGTATAGAAGTAGACTTTTGTTAATTATTCTTCCTTCGCTTTCTGACCTTAGAACAATGCTTGGTGTCATGTTTGTGCACAAGTTAATTAATGGTGAAGTCGACTCTCCCGAGTTGAAATCCCAAATTAGATTTACTGTTCCGGTTAGAAACACTAGAAACTTTATTCCCTTATCTCTTTCTCACTGCAGTACTAATTATTCTATGGACACCCTTGCAACACCTTTCCCGTAGATAATATTTAGTTTTGTTTAAATTTGTTTGTTTGTAGTTTCATTCCGCGATCTATCGTATTTTTTATTCCGCTCGATGCGCGGTGCCCCTCTTTCGGATGGGTTGCGTATTGGCTTGGGTTCGCCCGTTAACAAGCATATGCTTGGTGTCGCTGGACCACTTGAACATTCTGCCGGTAGTATGTCAACGCCCAGAACAATTAAAAAACCAGTAAGGACGGAGCTACAGTCGGACGTAACCGACTGTAGGAGACCCTGTACTTTGTGTTTTCTTCGCTTTTTCTTATCCGATCGTGATGTAATTCACAGCATCGGTGGGGATTGTCATAGACTACTTACATGCTATATCCCAAATCTTTATCATTAAAACTGAAGCTCTTAAACTGTTAACTGATCTGCCCCGTCCATATTTTTAGACCCTTTACTTTAAAAAAGTGTATATATTCTTGATCAGGACGACAAACCGAGTCGATATAGCCATGTCCGTCTGTCTGTCTGTCCGTCTGTCTGTCTGTCCGTCCGTCTGTGTGAACACATAGATCTCAGCAGCTATAAGAGCTAGAAACACCATATTTGGTATTTAAGTTTCCCTATTTAGTAAGCAGTACGAGTTTGTTTTAGATTTTGGATACCTCCCCCCCCCCCCCCCCTCTCAACAAACCGTAAAAAGCTGCTGTAGCTACACTTTTAAAGCTATTGATTTGTAATTTGGGATTTAACTAGTTTATGACATTCTCTATCGACGCTGTGAATTTTGTTTCGATCGGATAAGAAACAGCGAACATATGCCACAGACAATTTGCCGCACAAGGCAGTGGGGGGGTGGTGTGCTTTGCATACGCGGGTAGCTTAGTGTGTGTGCGTCTGATTGTGTTGTATGTACATATACTCAAAGTAAAGGGTCTCCTACGGTCGGTTACGTCCGACTGTAGCCTCCGTCTCACTGATCTGCCCCGTCCCTATATTTATATTATTATTATTAGATGATGGTTTAAAGCTAAATCCGAAGAATTTAGTTAAAAGTCAAAGCAAGAGATGAAATTATATACATTGAAAACTATACGGAAGACTCCTGCGACTGAATTGAAAAATGGCAATAATGGATGATTTAATGATGACGAACACTGAATTTCACAAAGAATATGATTGATGTAACGATGTTGATGTAACAATAAGGCAACAGTGATAATGTTACAATGATGGCGTAGTGCAACGATGATAAAGTAACGACGATGATGTAATGAAGTAAAGATGAAGTAATGATCATGTAACTACATTACAATAATATTAGGATGATAAAATAATGATGACAAAGATGTTACGATGATATTACAACGATGTGGTGATGACATAATGATGTTACGACGAAGATTAGGTTAAGATGTTTCTACGACCATGATGATGATGATTATGATGAGTATGAAGATTATGATGACTATGAATATGATGACCATGATGATGATGACCATGAATATGATTATGATTGTGATGTAGAGTATTTGGGACAAATACTAGTAGGATGGCCGAGTTGTGGGAATAGGCTAGCAATGCTATTCCTGTCATTCCCCAATTCATACATATATATTGTAGAATAAAATATTATTTAGTTCAGTTCCAACATTCAAACCTATAAGATCTAAATAAAACTAAGTTAACGTGGTCTACCTATTTATCTATATTTATTATAACATAGGTCCCACACATATTATCACAGATGCTTTTATCAATTAACATATTTCTGTTTAAATCACCAGTCAATATTACGTCAGTCGATTGCATACATAGATTGGATAATATGTCTATAGCAGGGAAGAAGTCAATGTTTCTATGTGGTCTGTAAATACAGTCTATTAATAATTTTCTTCCTTGTACTTTGTTGTCAGTGCTTAAAAATAGGTAAGCTTTGAGCATTGATGTGGCAAATGTTCAGACCATTGGATTGCTTGCACAGTAATTTTATAGCTGTATGACTGTCCGCATTAAGCTCCGAGTCTCTTAAAGTGGCTAATATATTTTATTTTATTCCTTGTAGGCGACAGGGGCGTGGCATACAAGATTTGAAATAAACTTGATCTGCGTATGGTATACACCTTTCAAAAGAGACCCAAACGGCTTCTCTAGCTTTCATAGACAGACAGACAGACAGGGCTAAATCGACTCAGCTCGTCTCCCTGCTCGAGAATATATAGTTTATGGGGTCTGCCACGCCTCATTCTGCCTGGTACATACATTCTGACAAAGTTATCAACCCTGTTTTTCCCATTTTTCAAATGGGCACAGGGTATATATATGATTATAACCTAAGCAAATGGCAAATGATATGTGCTTATTACTAAAATAAAAGCGAAATAATAAAATTGTTTGTTGAAACCAAAATTAAGAGAGAAAAGAGTTCGCACTATCCGATGGGGCTGGTAGAGGATATCCAGAGGAGAGAGCAGCTTGTAGGTTCGTGAGTTCTCCTCTGTTTCCCATACACATTACTCCGCTACTCTCATTGTGCTTTATATGCACAAGCCCTCTGCGTGTGAAGACGGCGTGTAACAGCTTGCGCTGCTTCAGCTTCATAGTTTCGGTGAAAACAGCGTAATTCTCTTTGGTAAGCTGTTCGTTAATATAAAACTGCGTGGGAAAGTCGAAACCTAGCCACTATAGGTTTAGTTGTTGTTTGGTTTCACGACGGTAACTTCCAATTGCTATCACAGTAGCATCAACTACAGAATGTGGGGATGGATTCGCATTCAGATTTACTATAAAGATATCTTTGATTTTAGGTGTGAATGAAATATTAAGTGAAAAACACGTGGAGTTGAAGATGCTTCTTAGTTTTCCGCCTTCGACGTAAGGAATTTCATGCATACGCAAATCGCACATCACGGCCGCGTTTTCTAGTGAGGCGATCTTAGCCTCAAGTTGACCAACCTGCAATCTTAGTGCGCCTACGTTGGCAGCTTCACCTTCTAGCTGATGCACTCGATCGACGAGGTCTTGCATTTCGCTTGCCATGGAATTGAGCCGGTCTTGTAGGACCTCCATTATACGGTTTTCAGCTGATTGCAAGCTGGTTTTGAAGAGCTGGGCCTGCTCCTCGAACAGTTGGTTTAGCAGCTCTACAAGATGGGGCGAAGGCACATCGGACGAACACTTGGTGTTTAAGTCGGTCACTGTGTTTTCCCGAATACGCTTGGCGGCAGCTGGCATCTTCCATCGTTTTGTTGTTGAGTGTAGCTGAGTAAGTTTGTGTTGAGTGCTAAGTGCAGTGTTTACAGTTAGCTTATGTTTCTGTTTTGCGCTCTCTTTGTGTATGTACAGCTGATTATTGTTGTTGTTGACAGTTTGACAATTTTGAAGACGCACATACACACAACGCTGATTGCAATTTAGCTTGATGAAATTGTTAAAATATAAATTTGTATAGCGGCGATTTTAACACAAGATGGAAAGGTAACGACGTCGGATTAATCAACGCTGTTTGTGTAAATTTACGAATACGATTTTTCCATAAAATTAAATATTAATGTGTTTTCTTTCGTAACGCGTCCGCTAACTTCGACTGCTCTCTGTTTTCATCAATATTTTAACACGTCTCGGCCAAGAAGGAGAGGCGTTGGCAAAATGAAATCAGGAATTACAAACACTTGAATGTTATAATACTTGTTTTGAAATAAACGCAAAAGTTTAATCTTATGTATGTAAGAGTAGGCTGTCTACTAAGGCCGCGAAAGTGACTTTTCTCCAATTTGTCACATTTCATCAGTTTCTGGATGACTGATTTACTTGAAGTCAGTGCATCTCTCTTTACAATATATTCTTAAACTTACAGATTGGATAAATGATTTCTCGCCAATTGATGCTTCATCCTCAGAAGCACCCATTCCAGCTACTCGACGTCGCTTTGGGCACTTACGACATTTTAAAGCCAAACACTTCAACCAAGGCTTCGCTAAACTACTTCCAATTGGTCGTCTTCGCAAATGTGATGTATGTTCGGGCTGATCCTTGCAGCAATCTGTTGCCCAACTGCCAACACTGGGCGTCACTCAATTCGAGCGCAATTGATAACGACTCTATCGCTCGCATCCACGCTTGAACAGACAGGTGGTCATCTCCAGTGAACTTTGATGCGACAGTTTCCAACTCCACAAGACTCATATTTGGGCCAATGCTAAATGTCTGCATTTTACTTTCCAGCTCGGCAACATTAACCTTCAACTCTGCCAGGGCTGTGTACAATTTTATCTCGTTCGCTATAGTAGCGAGCTCGATCGCATCGTTCTCAGTACTTTCTGTTGCGTACGGGAGCTTGAACTATCATCCCTTTAGTTCTGGAGGTGGCGATTGACCCTGTCCGAACTACTTATCGCACTAGTTCCTACATGGGTAATTACCGGACTGACCCTATGGTAGTCGAACGTCGAACCACCTGTACTTACCGGACTGACCCTTGGTAGTCGAACGCCGAACCACCTTCCAGCATGGGTACTTCCCTGACTAACCTTATGAAAGTACTTACCGGACTGACTCTAGGGAAGTACTTACCGGACCGACCCTTGGTAGTCGAACGTCGAACCACCTGTACTTACCGGACTGACCCTTGGTAGTCGAACGCCGAACCACCTTCCAGCATGGGTACTTCCCTGACTAACCTTATGAAAGTACTTACCGGACTGACTCTAGGGAAGTACTTACCGGACCGACCCTTGGTAGTCGAACGTCGAACCACCTGTACTTACCGGACTGACCCTTGGTAGTCGAACGCCGAACCACCTTCCAGCATGGGTACTTCCCTGACTAACCTTATGAAAGTACTTACCGGACTGACTCTAGGGAAGTACTTACCGGACCGACCCTTGGTAGTCGAACGTCGAACCACCTGTACTTACCGGACTGACCCTTGGTAGTCGAACGTCGAACCACCTTCCAGCATGGGTACTTTCCTGACTAACCCTATGAAAGTACTTACCGGACTGACTCTAGGGAAGTACTTACCGGACCGACCCTTGGTAGTCGAACGTCGAACCACCTGTACTTACCGGACTGACCCTTGGTAGTCGAACGTCGAACCACTTAGTGAAAAAATTTATCCGGACAAAAGCGTAAGCAAAAACGAACGGTCAAGCATCGCATTCGTTTTTTTTGTTATGCTTTCGGTTGCGCTGTTTCTTTTGCCTTTGTCTTAGTTGATTGCATCGTTCCTGAATTTACAAGAACAATTCTAATGCAATAACTGTTTAATTTTATTTTGCTTTTCACTCTTTCGCAATGCTCAAGCGCAGCTGTGCTTGTCGAATGACGAAATTTTTGGCAGCATTGCATTGAGTGAAGCGGAGTGAGCTGGATTATCAGTTAAAACAGTGAGCACAAATTTATTTTATATATATAATATATATTTAATAACTTAAATATTAAGATAAATAGCATTATGTATAGTGACAGGCATTTAAGAAGGTTGAAGCAGCAGCTGAAAAATAAATATAGAGTCAGGTTAAATTCTACTAAAAAAAATGCGCCTGATAATAAAAACATTGATTGTGAAATTGTGGAGGGGAATAATATACTTAGCGCGAAAAATGACAATGAGTTGCATATTGTAGAGGAAATAGTAAATAATAATAATATTGACATTGATTTAACTAAGAAAATTCGTAAGTGCAATAATAACTTAAATAAAGATTTAAAAATGTGGTTCCTTAAGCATAGGCCGACCCGGGACTGTGCAATTGACTTAATTAGAATACTGAAAGATAATAATTTAGATGTTGACCCATTTTATAAATACACTGCGCCAAAAAAAGCGGCAATAAAGCGAATTGATGGAGGCCATTATTTGCACATCGGCATTAAAAATCAGCTTGACAAGCTTTGCGGTTCAACTAGTGTTAATGACGATATAATTATTGATGTTAACATAGATGGAATTCCTCTTTTTAAAAGTTCGCATTCACAACTTTGGCCTATATTGATAAAATTGACTAATGTTGAGAATTCCCCTGTATTGCCTGTGGGAATATTTTTGGGAAAATCAAAGCCCTATAATCTAGACGAATTCCTCAGCCAATTTATTTCTGAGCTAAAATATTTACTTGACAATGGACTTGATGTAGACAAAAAACTGATATACATAAAATTGAGGGCTATTGTTTGTGATGCCCCAGCCAGGGCTTACATCAGTGGGACTCCAGGGCATACATCATCACATGGATGTTCAAAATGTATCCAAGTAGGCAAAAAAATAAATGGCATTTTGACGTACAAAACAAAAAGTGGAGACCTGATAACAGACGAGGACTTTAAAAATAGGAAATATGCTGATCTCCACACGAAACAGTATTTGACGAAAATGACACCCTTCGAAACATTAAATGTTAAAATGGTTTCCCAAATTCCTTTAGATAGCATGCATTTGTTTGATTTAGGAGTCATGCGTAAATTTATAATTCGATTGACAACAAATAAAACTTGTAGTAAATTGTCCCAAGCCAAAAAGAACAATATATCGAACAAATCAATTGACTTACATAATAAGATGCCTAGGGAATTCGCAAGAAAGCCAAGATCTCTAAATGAAATTTATAACTGGAAAGCGACCGAATTTAGGCAATTTTTGCTGTATACAGGGATTTTTGTATTTAAGAATGAGTTATCTGACGAACAATATTATGTTTTTTTGTTATTACATTGTGCGTATAGGATGTTGTGTTGTCCATATCAAAGACGATTAAACTTGACAACCTGTCAGCGTATGTTGCAACTTTTTGTGGAAAAATTCTCAACAGTATTTGGAGAAAACAGTGTGTCGTACAATGTACATAGTTTACTCCACATAAAAGAAACTGTGGAGCAGGTGGGCGATCCGGTTAAGGGCTCTGCTTATGCATTCGAAAATTATTTGCAGAAACTAAAAAAATATGTGCGAAAACCATCAAAAATTTTGGAGCAAGTTCACCGGAGAATAGACGAAGAGCAATATTCACCCATCGCACATATAATAGAAATTGGAAAGGGGAAAAATTCAATAACATTTAAAGGATGCACATTAAAGCAAAAACAACCCGATAATTGTTGTTATATTGAGGGGGATATTCCTTTGCTTATTGTGTCAATTATGAAAGATTCAGAAGGCCAATTTTGTGCAAGACGATTCAGGAATCTGAGGAACTATTATACTCAGCCTTTTAACTCCTGTGACTTAGGTATTTATTTAGCAGATGCGGAGCCTTCATCTGTAGAAGAAATTTTTCAAATATCTCAATTGATTTGTAAGGCAGTTGCCATCCCTTGTTTAAATGATTTAATTATTATTCCTCTCCTTCACCACATTGACAATTGACGACAATATCGCGCTTTTCTTTTCAAAATCCTAAACAATTTTATTTCATTTTTATTTCAAACATCAGATTTTTATAAAATACATTAATCATTAAATTCAACTACAATATGTCGGGAAGCCCAGACCGAAAAATGATGCAACTCCAGTTACCCAATATCGGTAAGTGCCAAAATATTAACAAATTATAAACCATTTAATTAAACAAAACCAAATGTTAAATTGCAGAACAAAAATCTGGATGCAGCTGTTCAGCCGCTATAGAAAGTCTTAAAAAAATTGTTTTGGAACTTGCACAACAAGTTCGCTCCTCACGAGGTATGTGTGCTACGATAAATTATTGAAATTAAATGTATTACAAAGTTTGTATTATTTTCAGCCGAAACTAAAAACCAATTGGACAGTGTTTTAATGTGTGATTTAATGTGATTTAATGTGCATAATTATTATTATGCATACGTATAAGAATATGTACGTCTACGCATACATACGTTGTATTTCATGTCATATTTCTGTTCGTTTATTTATTTATGCTTAGCTGAAGTTGAAGTGCTCGTGGACGCTGCATCCGAGCAAATAGGAACTTTAAAGGGGATTACAAGACAGCAAGGACAAGGGCAGAAATTAATTGGTAAATTTCCTGTTGAATCTGTAAAGGACCTAATTGAAATGAACACGGAAATAAACGACACAAACGAACAACTTTATGTAAGTATACATAATACTATTATTTGTAATTCAATTCTAATTTTTATTTATTTTTTACAGATTGATGCAATTAAACATTTAATTATGCCGGGCGGAATTTCAAAAAATTTGAAAAACATTTTGGGAAACTCAGTTGTCTTGGCCTACAATGTAGATGGCGTGCAAGGAAAAAGTGCTTTAAAAGCTGAAAGCAGGTTCTACATGGTTTTAATTAGTAAGTATTATTCAATTCGTTCATCATTCAACTTTTTAACTTTAATTTTTTTCTTAGTTGCGATAAATTTGGTAGGAGGGGCTGGGGATCCTGACAACCAGCTTCGCAAGGCTTTGCAGTTGCAAAAAAACGGCATTTCAAAAACGTTTGCTGCAATAAAGCCAAAAGCCCAAATAACAATAACTGAAAAAAAACTAACTTAGTAAATAAAAATTCACAGAGTCGATAGACAATGTCATAAACTAGTCAACTACCAAATTACAAATCAATAGCTTCAAAACTGTGGCTACAGCAGCTTTTTGCGGTTTGCGGGGGAAGGGGGGGAGGTATCCAAAATCTAAAACAAACTCGTGCTGCTTACTAAATAGGGGAACCTGAATCCTGAATATGGTGTCTCTAGCTCTTATAGTTGCTGAGATCTAGGTATTCATACAGACAGACAGACGGACAGACAGACAGACAGACAGACAGACAGACGGACAGACGGACAGACGGACATGGCTATATCGACTCGTCTTGTCGTCCTGATCAAGAATATATATACTTTGTGGGGTCTGCCACGCCTCCATCTGGGTGTTACATACATTTCCTCTTTGCACTAAACTAATAGACCCTTTTTACTTTTTTAAAGTAAAGGGTCTAAAAATATGTACTTTTTTATATGCAATTTAAATTTAAAGTAAATAAAACGTTCATTCCATATTGCCGCTTTTCATTATTTTTACACCTAGCGTAAATGCTTACGTAAGTACCCCTATTGTAGGTACTTACGTAAGTAACCCTTTTGTAGGTACTTACGTAAGTACCCCTATTGTAAGTACTTACGTAAGTACCCCTAGAGTAAGTAGTTACGTAAGTACTTCTATGGTAAGTACTTACGTAAGTACACCTATGGTAAGTACTTACGTAACTACCTCTATGGTAAGTACTTACGTAAGTACCTCTATGGTAAGTACTTACGTAAGTACCTCTATGGTAAGTACTTACGTAAGTACCTCTATGGTAAGTACTTACGTAAGTACCCATATCGTAAGTACTTATTTCACTAGTTCGCGGTAAACGATGTGGTGGCGATTGACTTCTTTTGCGGACATTTCATACAAAAATGGAAATGAAGAAACGCATTGCATAGGGTTAGTAAAGTAAGTAGTGGTGGTTCCCTGGTAACTACTTATTTCACCAGCTACGAACTAGTGGACCATTCCTATAGGGATGTTCACTCATACGGTCGCCATGCACGAGTTCGGGCAATATAACTGCGTCATCAGAATTTTCCATCTCCGGCTGCACAGCACTGTCCACATCGGCAACCTGATCGCAAGCCGGCTCCAGACCAGCATGCAAGCACATTAACAGATTCCGTGGAGCGAAACAGCGGCTCCCCTGCAGAGTCCACTTGCTCGTCGTTGGCAGAAATAACGGATTTCGAAAAACTGCGTAGTCGGTAGATAGCGGTACTATTGTCAGCAACAACTCCCTGGCTGGCCAGCAATTCGCAAAGTTCCTCGTTGTTTAATCTCACTATATCGGCGTATCTCATGCAAACATCGACTTCTGGGGCAAACCCCTTATCTGATTTGTAATGATCCGGTTTTTATACCCTGTGCCCATTTGAATAATGGGAAAAACAGGGTTAATAACTTTGTGCGAATGTATGTAACAGGCAGAAGGAGGCGTGGCAGACCCCATAAAGTATATATATTCTTGATCAGGGAGACGAGCTGAGTCGATTTAGCCCTGTCTGTATGTCTGTCCGTCCGTCTGTCTGTCTGTCTGTCCGTCTGTCTGTATGAACGCGTCGATTTCGGAAACTATAAAAGGTATATACCATACGCAGATCAAGTTTATTTGAAATCGTTGACGCCACGCCCCCTTCACGCCCAAAAATTAATAAAACTCACATAACCTCGAATTTTTAACACAAAAAGTTGAATAACAAGCGTAATATTAAACATAGAATGTTGTTATTCGAAACATATATTCTCTTCTATTATATTTAACTATCCTGAAAGGAGGATTAAAATCGGTTTATAAACACAGGAGATATAAGCTACGAAATACTTGAACATAAAAGTTCAAAAACAAGCGTAATATTAAACATAGAATGTTGTTATTTGGTATATATACTCTCTTCTATTATATTTAATTATTCTAAAAAGCGCATTAAAATCGGTTAATAAACATAGGAGATATAAGCTACTCAATACTGCATGTATTGCTTCGCACGGGCCCTGCAGCTCAGCAAGTGTATGTGTGTATGTATATACAGAAACACACATACATGTAGAATAGACGAATACCATACATGTATGTGTGCATGTACGCATGTAAACAACACCAATTGCAAGGTGCCAAAATAAGATTGCGCAAAATAACAAAAGTCTGTGACGCGTGACGTCAGAGACCAAGCGATAAGTGTTCGAGCGCCACCTTCATCGCCATACCATGTGCCAAATTGAGTTTTGGCGGTAGCGTTGCCACCTCGTCAGATCGTTTTGTGCGTTCGTTCGATTGCTAGCTAAATACGTTGTATAATTTGTATAATATTTATAATATTCGTACTATTATAAATAGTTTAATGCGCGATTATCATTGCGAACGTTAAGTTAGTGAATTAGGCGTGATCCGTTGCGTGCAATTCGTGCGTTTCATTTATAGATAGATTAAATTATATTTAAAGAACTTTATTATATACAGTACGGGCGAGCGCGCAGCGCGAGCTGTGGTACAGGGTATAAGACAGTCGGGCTTGCCCGACTGTCAGGTCGAGCGCGCCAGAGCGCGCGAGATTTTTTTTGAATACAAACGACTGTCTTATACCCTGTACCAAAGATCAGCCTTGTAATAGCAAGCTATTACAGTATTCTATTTAAAATATATTTTGAATCTAATTAAATTTATATTCCGAATACCAACTTTCTATGTTGAATAAAAATATTTTATTTATATTATTTCGCCGCTCGAGTCCGCTAACGATTTATAAATATAATCGATACCCAGGGAACACCACGAGATGGGCAATGGTATATCGGGATATTATTATATGTAGCATAGCCTACTACTACTTCCATATACATCAAAATTAAAATTTAACAAAAAAAAAAAACAAATATCTTTAATTAATCATAATTCTTTTAATAATGGACCGATATAATTGAAATTTGCAAAATTGGTAGATATTAATTATCTCCACTGTTCGTAGAAGAAAGAATTGATTTAGATTGATTTATATGTCTTAAATTTGTCAATGTATTATATTTATGGTCATTATTCGCGGTAGGGGCATGGCATCCAAAAATTGAAATAGACTTATTCTGCGTATTGTATTCACCTTTAAAAAATGACCAAAACTGCTGATCTAGCTATTATAGTTGCTGAGATTTATGCGTTCAAATTGGTCAATGTATTGTATATATGGCCATTGTTCGCGGTAGGGGCGTGGAATCAAAAATTTGGAATAAACTTGTTCTGCACACCTAAAAATGCCCAAACGGCTGCTCTAGCTCTTATAGTTAGTTGCTGAGATCGACGCGTTCATACAGACGGACAGACAAACAGACGGACAGACAGACAGACAGGGCTAAATCAACTCAGCTCGTCTTCCTGATCAAGAATATATATACTTTGTGGGGTCTACCACGCCTCCTTCTGCCTGTTACATACATTCTGACAAAGTTAATAACCCTGTATTTCCCATTTTTCAATGGGTATAGGGTATAAAAATACTTAAATCTATGTGAATACTAAAATACTAACATGGTTTGTCTTAATTCACTTTACAACACTTAACTATCGATAGATAATATCTGGTGAATACAACCATAATACAATGGTTGCATTCACCATAATACAATGGTTGCATTCACCAGGTTACCGCTGCATGGATCGATCACCCGATAACCGATGAAAGCAACCTTAATGCTTCATAAAATTGCAGAGTATGGATCATAAAATTTTTCTGATCCATCGCTGCTTTTTCCGCTGCATTCATCGATAGTCGATAAAAACAGCTGATTTCAATTCAAAATGTAAACAAATAAATCAAAAAGAACTGTATGCATTTTAAAAATTAATTATTTGAAGACTTTCTGCATAAAAGACTGTTGCAAGTTGCAAAATGTATCAAACGCATTCACCAGGTTACATGGAGCGAAGGGTTGCAATTCTTTAATCGATCCATGGAGCGGTAACCTGGTGTTGCCAATACCTTTCAAACGATATACAGCATTGCCAGATACGATTATATTTGACTTCACAAGCGAAGCGCGAAATTTGTTATGTAAAAACCGGAATGTCATTACCAATCAACCTAATATATATTATATAATTTATATTTTTATACCCTGTACCCATTGAAAAATGGGAAAAACATGGTTAACTTTGTCAGAATGTGTATAACAGGTAGAAGGAGGTGTGGCAGACCCCACAAAGTATATATATTCTTGATCAGGGAGTCGAGCCGAGTCAATTGAGCGATGTCCGTCTGTCTGTCTGTCTGTCCGTCCGGATGAGTGCGTAGATCTCGGTAAGTACAAAAGCTAGAGAAGCCGTTTTGGTTGCTATAGATAGGTCTATTCAATACGCAGATCAAGTTTATTTTAAATCGTTGATGCCACGCCCCCTTTACGCCCAAAAATCAATAAAACTCACATAAGCTCGAATTTTTAACACAACGCTTGGAAATAGTGTGCGAGAGGGATGGCGATACAAAGCACGCTGCTGGGCAATTGTGTGATTGTGAGAACATTTGAACATACAAAGTTAAATAGCAAGCGTAATATTGAACATAGAATGTTATTTGGAACATAAGCTCTCTTCTATTATATTTAACTATCTTGAAAAGCGCATTGAAATCGGTTAATAAACATAAAATATATAAACGAAACGAAGCGCGCCCATACTATTCTTTGTAAATAAATAAAATTATATTTAAAATATTTAAATTATAAACTGTATTTGCGAGCGCGCAGCGCGAGCTGTGGCACAGGGTATACGACAGTCGGGCCCGTCCGACTGTTCTGCTCCTATCTATCTATCCTATCTATCTATCCTGATGTACAGAATATTGTGACGACCAAACACAAGATCCGTATTCCAGAATAGGCCGTACAAGAGAAGTATAGAGTAGTTTAGTGGTGTAGGGGTCATCAAATTCCTTGGACGACCGTTTGATGAATCCAAGGACCCGAAGAGCCTTACTGATTGTAAGCGTGATATGTTAATGAGACTTTAAAAAAGTAAAAGGGTCTATTAATTTAGTGCAAATGACAGCTGTGTGTAACAGGCAAAAGGAAGCGTGGTAGACCCCACAAAGTATATATATTCTGACTCAGGACGACGAGCTGAGTTGATATAGCCATGTCCGTCTGTCCGTCTATCTGGTGTCCGTATGAACACCTAGATATTAGCAACTGAAAGAGCCAGTTTCGCGGCTTTTCGGAATTCAGGTTGTCCGATGTCTAACGCAGATCAAGTTTGCTTTAGATGTTTAATATTTCGCCTCCGTCCTCCGAGAATTATCAAAACACTACACCTACCTCAAAAATTTCAAAAACTAAAAGCGCCATAGCAGCCACAATAACAACGCTACAGACTTGTAATTTGGAATGAACGTAGTCTATGGTATGTTCCACTGATGTTATAACTTATTTTTGATTTAAATTAGAAATAGCGAAGATATGCCAAAAACAATTTTTTCCAAAATGCGTGTATGTGCCACTGCAGCCACAATATAAAACCTAGAGACTTGCAATTTGAAATATACGTAGCCTATAGATTTATCCGTCGATGTTGTGAGTTACATTACAAACGGACAAGAAACAGCGAAGTTATGTAACGAACAATTTTTTTATTAATGTATGTAAGTGCCACAACAGACACAGTTTAAAAGCTACAGACTTGGGATTTGGCATGCACGTAGACTATGGCATTATCCGTCAATGCTGTGAATTACATTGCCAACGGAAAAGAAACAGCGAAGATAGCGCAGACAGAGAAGCCACCTATATCTTGCAGACTATAAGAGCTAGAAATACCATTTTTTGGTATTTATGTTCTCCTATGCAACCATCAGATCAAGTTAGTATGGGTTTTTTGATAACTCCTCTCATTCCTCCGCTAACCGAAAAACCAATTTAGCAACAGCTTGCAGTTTTAAAGCTCAAGTTTTAAAGCTAAAGATTTGGGATGTGACATGTAAGTAGTCTATGACAATCTCCACCGAAGCTGTGAATTACATTACGATCGGAAAAAAAACAGCGGAGAAAACACAAAGTACAGGGTCTCCTACAGTCGGTTGCGTCCGACTGTAGCTCCGTCCTTACTGGTCAAATTTTAGTTTACGATCGAGGAGTAAACCTAAATCATTTACTTCCTCAATTCTGGAAAAAGTCGTCCTGTCGATCATGTAATTAAAATGTTTAGCCTGGCCCCTGGAAAATGACATCACCTTGCACTTCGAGCAGTTTAAGTAAAGCTGATTGGTCTTACACCAAGATAAAAAAGAATTCAAGTCTGCTTGTACTAATGACTGCGAGGTGATGTCATCATACGTCAGGCACAGCTTAACATCGTCGGCGTACATTAGTATAGAAGAGTTAGATAGCACTAAACGAAGATCGTTAATAATTAGATTAAAAAGCAAGGGCCCACGATGGCTACCTTGAGGAACTCCAGAAGTTACACTTATTGGTTTAGATACAGAAAAGTTGAAAAGAACTCTCTGAGTTCTATTGATTAAATACTCAGAGATCCAAGCTAAGAGGTTAGTAGGAAAACCGATTAGATTTAGTTTGTAAAGTAAAAGAGAGTGATTAACAGAGTCAAAGGACTTACTGAAATCAGTGTAAATGACATCAGTCTGCATTTTTCGTTGGAATCCATCAATTACAATGGATGTAAATTCAAGTAGGTTAGTGGTGGTAGATCTACGTTTCACAAATCCATGCTGGGAAGGTGGAATAATAGAACTACATAAATGTTGCAATTGAGAAGTAACTATACTTTTAAAGGAATTGGGAATCGCAGACAATTTGGAAATACCCCTATAATTTTTGACATCGGACTTAGAGCCCTGTTTATGGAAAGGAATTATGATTGATTCCTTCCAAATTTCAGGGAATGGGGAAGAATTAACAGACAATGTAAAAAGTTTAAATAAAGGCTCAGACAAAGCATAAGCACAGTACTTAAGTACAAACGCTGGAATGCCATCCGGCCCCGGTGAGAAACCCGGTTTAATTTAATAGAGAACGTCGAGGAGCGAACTTCTCGTGATTACAGGACCAAAAATGCAGTTAGACCTATGTTGTTGGTAAGGATAATGCATAGAAGCAGTATTAGAAGAAGAGTAAGTAGTTTGGAAAAACTCGGCAAACAGATCGGCTGAGGCCTGATCAGTGTTTGCTTTTGTGTTTCCAAAGTAGACTAAAGAAGGTAGAGAAGACGATTTTCGCTTGGAATTGACAAAGTTGTAGCACTGCCGTGGATCACTTGCAAACTGAAGCTTACAGCGGTGCAGATACGCATGGTAGCAATTCGAATTCATGCTCAGAAAATTGGCCCTAGCTATAGCATATCGAGGAAAGTCAGACGGCTTGCCTGATTTCTTGTACCTTTTATAATACCTAGACTTCGCATTTTTTAAACCCGTTAGCTCCCGTGTGAACCAAGGGGGTCTAGCTGACCTGGCCTGAGTTACCACCGGAACGAAGGAATCCAACAGACAATTCAAGGTTTTATAAAATAATGTAGTAGACTCCCGGCAAGTTGAAATCGCCCAGTACAACAAGGTAGTCCTTGTCAGCTGCAAGACAGGAAATACATTGAATTGCAGTTAGTTGGTTTTTTTTATTTTATTTATTTAAAGTCGACTAAGACCAATCGACTAAAAGAAATTAAATTACAAATTAAAATTAAAATAATATAATTAAAATTAAATTTAGTTTAAAAATATAAGATAAGAAAAAGAAAAGAAAATCTGGGGAAAAAATAAGATTAAAATATATAAAACAAAAAAGAAAAAAGGTCTAGCATTTGCTGCGAGGATATGGGAAAACCCAGAAAAACCCAATCAGACCAAGATTAGTGGTACAGCGTACAGTGTTATGTTGAGTTAAATTAAAATAGCAAACTTAATAGATGGAAGAGAGTTATCTATGTCGAATAAACTACAGAGACGGTTGTAGTCAGTGCAGATTATTCGAAAAGGTTCATGCAAAGAATAGTTAGTAGAGCAAAAATTTAGAGCTAAAGGTGTGAAATAACGGGTTGGTCGCTGAGGTACAGAGAAATTAATTTTTCTTAACAAAGTAGGTGAGTCAATTTCCCCACGCAGCAGCCTTAACATAAATACTACGCCCAACATGGTACGTCGGTTAGCTAATGAGGGAAGGTTAATTAAGAGTAGTCTACTTCTATAGGGAGGTAAATCAACGCCAGGAACCCAGTTAAGGCCACGAAGAGCGAATAGAAGAAATTTCTTTTGTACGGATTCAATCCTATCCTGGTGTATCGAATACTGTGGCGACCAAACACAAGATCCATACTCCAAAATAGGACGCACAAGAGACGTATAAAGAAGTTTAGTGGTATAGGGGTCATCAAATTCTTTGGACCATCGTTTGATGAATCCAAGAACCCGAAGAGCCTTACTGATGGCGAGCACGATGTGTTTATCGAATTTAAGTTTAGGATCGAGAAGCAGTCCTAAATCATTTACTTCATGAATTCGGGAAAGAGGCATACTGTTCAGCATGTAATCGAAATGTTTGGGTTGGCCCCTGCAAAATGTCATCACCTTACACTTCGAGCAGTTTAAGTAAAGCTGATTGGTCTTACACCAAGATAAAAAATTTGGACAGGGCAGATCAGTCGGACGGGGCAGATCATTTGTACGGGGCAGATCAGTCGGACGGGCCCGACTGTAGAATACCCTGTGCCATTTATTTTATATACAATTTTATAAAACTGTCACACTAAGCGTATCAGCAGTACTTCTTCTTCTTTCATTTTACGTGCGCCAGCTGCGCTGCGCTGCTGGTGCTGCGCTGCGCTGCTGGTGCTGCGCTGCTGGGCTACGCTGCCAATTGCGTAGCTTATATCTAGTTTGTTTATTAACCGATTTCAATGCGCTTTTCAGAATAGTTAATTATAATAGAAGAGAGTATATATACCAAATAACAACATTCTATGATTTATATTACGCTTGTTTTTTAACTTTTAAGTTCAACTATTGTGAAGCTTATATCTCCTGTGTTTCTTAACCGACTTCAATGCGTGTTTCAGGATAGTTAAATATAATACAAGAGAACTTATGTTCCGAATAACAACATTATATGTTGAATATTATTACGCTTGTTATTAAACTTTGTATGTTAAAAAACACGAGGTTGTGTGAGTTTTATTGATTTTTGGGCGTAAAGGGGGCGTGGCTTCAACGATTTGAAATAAACTTGATCTGCGTAAGATAACTACCTATCTATAGCAACCAAAACGGCATCTCTAGCTTTTGTAGTTGCTGAGATCGACGCGTTCATCCAAACAGACGGACAGACAGACAGACGGACAGACAGACAGACAGACAGACAGACAGGGCTAAATCGACTCAGCTCGTCTCCCTGATCAAGAATATATATAGTTTGTGGGGTCTGCCACGCCTCCTTCTGCCTGTTACATACATTCGCACAAAGTTATTAACCCTGTTTTTCCCATTTTTCAAATGGGCACAGGGTATAAAAAGAATTCAAGTCTGCTTGTAATAATGACTGCGAGGTGATGTCATCATACGTTAGGCACAGCTTAACATCGTCGGCATACATAAGTATGGAAGAGTGTGACAATACAAATGGAAGATCATTGATAAACAAGTTGAAAAGCAAAGGACCAAGGTGGCTACCTTGAGGAACACCAGACGTTACATATACAGGCTTAGATACACTACTTTTAAAAATAACTTTCTGAGTTCTATTGTTTAAGTACTCAGAGATCCAGCAAATAAGGCTATTAGGGAATCCAATTGAATTTAGTTTTTTAAGTAATAGAGAATGGTTAACAGAATCAAAAGCCTTGCTGAAGTCGGTATAGATGACATCAGTTTCCATTTTTCTTTGGAATCCACTTATCACAGAGGAAGTTAATTCTAATAGGTTAGTCGTAGTAGATTTACGTTTCACAAAACCATGCTGGAAGGGAGAATAATAAAGATAAAGGATAAAGAGAATAATTTATGTAAGGGATCACTTAAAACGTCAGCACAATACCTAAGTACACAAGCTGGCACTCCGTCAGGCCCTGGGGAGAAGACCGGTTTAATTTGATTAAGACTGCTAAGCACCGAACTTTTCGTGATGATTGGATCAAAGATGCAATTAGACCTTTGTTGATAGTATGGGTAAGGAATATCAAAATCGTTAGAAGACGAGTACGTGGTTTGAAAAAATTCAGCAAACAAATCGGCAGAGGCCTGATCAGTGGCTGCTTTCATATTTTCAAGGTAAACTGATGGGGGCAAAGAAGATGACTTTCGCTTAGAGTTGACAAAGTTATAGAATTGCCTGGGATCTTGGGCAAATTGTAACTTACAGCGACGCAAATACTCATTATAGCATTACAAATTTACAATCAGAAAATTAGATTTGGCCACTGCATATCGAGAAAAATCAGATGGTTTGCCTGATTACTTGTATTTTTATAAAACCGTGACTTGGAATTCCAAGAATTGAAGAATTCTTCAATCCCGCTAATTCCTTTGTAAACCAAAGGGGTCGCTTGGACCTGACTTTGGATACTACCGGAACGCAGGAATCCAAAAGAAAATTCAGGACATTATAAAAAAAAACAACTGCAATATTAATATCAGTACATGAATATAATGGCGACCAATCTGTTTCAAGTATAAGTGTATTAAGCTTCAGAAAATCGGTTCTACGGAAGCAACGCATTTTGCGTGCTGCACCAGTTACTATAATAGGACCAGGAAAGTCTAAAACTAACTCAAAAGTAGGATGAAAGTTATCTTCAGGTGAAACAAGAGGATCAGTACGACAGGTAATGCTACGGGATGGATAGGATGAAAAAATGAGGTCTAGAATACGGTCACTACAATTTTTAATAGGATTTACTTGTACAAGGCAAAGTTCTAAAAGCCCCTCAATGAACTCATGAGAACTGGAAGGGTTTAACACACCGAGCTCACCAGTCCAGTCAAGCCCCGGTAAGTTGAAATCGCCCATAACGATAAGGTGATCGTTATCAGAAACAAGAGAAGAAATTGATTGGATAGCGGAAAGGTGATTAAGATAGATAGAAACGTCAGAGTTAGGTGGTACGTGGGAAGAAGTAATAAAGATAGAATAGTTAGCAAAAGTGATCCTAACACCTACAAATTCAATGCCCAGAGCACTAGATGGAGCAATTAGTTCCGAAGACAGGTCAGAATCAACGGCAATAAGAACTCCACCTCCTACTCTAGATAAGCGATCGCATCTATAAGTGGTATATCGACTAGGAAAAATATAATGGTCTGAAACTTCGGGCTTTAGCCAAGTTTCAGTAAGCACTACGACATGAAAATCAAAAGACAAACTATTTACATACAGCATGCTAAGTTTTGTATTAAGGCCACGAACATTTTGATAAGCTACAGAAATTGAGGTTAGTTTTTTGAGACTGAAGAAGAGGAAGAAGTAAAAGGCACTACAGGTAAAGAAATCGGGGACCGATTTTGCTTTTTTTGAATAAATTCTTTTACCACTAAATCACTCGGCCAAAATGAACTACAACAAATATTCTGAAATACTTCGACGGGGACGCTAATTTTAAAAGAAGCTACATCTCGAGCATATTTAAACATAAATTTATCGACCAAAATATTGGGGGCTTGTATTTTTGAGGATATATAGGAACTACTTTAAGAGGGGTAGGTTGGTTGGAAAGGGTGGGTGCAATGTTATTATTATCAAGCATGAGAGCCGGTGCAGCGGATTCTGGTGGAATTATCCGTACAGAAGGCTCAGATAAAAATTCACTACTAGAAGCCCCGGCAGGAAGCGGAGAATAAAAGACATCATGCTGACTGTTAACTAATACAGGCGTAAGTGGGCGGGATGAGGCGTCACCTGCGGGAACACGCAACTCATTCCGATCGCGAGACACACCCGAAGCCTTAGGCTGAGTCATTCCTGACAGCTCATTTGCTAG
>JAWNNJ010001369.1:0-15953 GCA_035045125.1 Hypselothyrea guttata
TGCTCACGCAGTCCCTTTGCCCCCCCAGCTTCGTGGTGCGCGAGGCCGCTTTAATATACTGGCCTCCCGCAGAAATGCCTGACCAAAAGAGCGCGCCGAATGCGCAAGAGGCCCCGCTTTGAAGTAATGCGGAAGCTTTTCCGAAGTGGAGATAGGCCTGATAAGAGGAGGGCTTTTAGTGGGTGCGAGCCCCACATACCACATTTTGCGACGGCAGTGTGATGATGCGTAAGGCATTTTCCCCATCTCAACCCAACAAAAAAAAAAAACCAACCTAATCCTCTTAGAGTAGTTCCTCAAAAAAAAAAAAAAAACAATATTTTTATATCCCGTCTATCGCCGGACACTACCACCAGACGATATTAAATCCTATATATCCTCAAAAATACAAGCCCCCAATATTTTGGTCGATAAATTTATGTTCAAATATGCTCGAGATGTAGCTTCTTTTAAAATTAGCGTCCCGGTCGAGGTATTTCAGAATATTTGCTGTAGTTCATTTTGGCCGAGTGACTTAGTGGTGAAAGAGTTTATTCAAAAAAAGCAAAATCGGTCCCAGATTTTTTTACCTGTATTGTCTTCTACTTCTTCCTCTTCTTCAGTTTTAAAAAAACTAACCTCAATTTCTGTAGCTTATCAAAACGTTCGTGGACTTAAACAAAAAAAATCTCTCTCTCCGCAAGACATGACAGTCGGGCAAGCCCGACTTTGGTACCCTGTACCAAAGATCGGCCTTGTTGGAACAGTATTCTATTTAAAATATATTTTGAATCTAATTCAATTTAAATTGCGAATACCAACGTTCTACTGTTTATCTTTTGTGTATCGTATGGTGTGAATGGTATATCGGGATATTATTATATGTAGCATAGCCTACTACTACATATATACATCAAAATTATAGTTAAAATTAAAAAATATAAAGATTTTTAATTAATTATATTTCTTTTAATAATGGTCCGATTTAAATTGATTTAAATTCGTAAAATTTGTAGATATTAATCATCTCCACAGTTCGTAGAAGAAACAATTTACTTAGATAATTTTATATGTCTTAAATTGATCAATGTTCGCGGTAGTGGCATGGCATCCAAAAATTGAAATAAACTTAATCTGCGTATTGTATACACCTTTAAAAAATTACCGAAACGGCTGCTCTAGCTATTATAGTTGCTGGGATCTACGCGTTCAAATTGGTCAATGTATTGTATTTATGGCCATTGTTCGCGGTAGGGACGTGGTATCCAAAATTTGGAATAAACTTGTTCTGCGTATGGTATACACTTTTCAAAAATGACCAAAACGGTTGCTCTAGCTCTTATAGTTGCTCAAATCGACGCGTTCATGCCTACGGACTGACGGACAGACAGACAGACAGGGCTAAATCAACTCGGCTCGTCCTCCTGATCAAGAACATATATACTTTGTGGGGTCTACCACTCCTCCTTCTGCCTGTTACATACATTCTGACAAAGTTAATAACCCTGTATTGTCCATTTTTCAATGGGTACAGGGTATAAAAACTGTTAACTGTTTTTAAACCTGAATACCAAAAAATGATATTTCTAGCTCTTATAGTCTGCAAGATCTAGGTGGCTTCTTTGTCTGATCTATCTTCGCTGTTTCTTTTCCGTTCGTAATGTAATTCACAGCATCGATGGATAATGCCATAGGCCGCGTTCATGCCAAATCCCAAGTCTATAGCTTTTAAATTGTGGCTGTAGTTGGGCTTACATACATTTATAAAACAATTTACTGCTTCATAACTTCGATTGTAATGTAATTCACAGCATCGATGGATAATTCAATAGGCTACGTACATGCCAAATTACAAGTCTGTAGCTCTAATATTGTGGCTGCAGTTGCACATAAATACATTTTGCAAAACATTGTCTATTGCATATCTTCGCTATTTTTATTTCAAATCACAATTTAATTTAAAGCATCGTTGGAGAATGCAATAGACTATGTACATGCCAAATAACAAGTCTGTAGCGCTACTATTGTGGCTGCTGTGCCGTTTATAGTGTTCAAGATTTTTGAGGTAGGTGTAGATTTTTGATGATTCGCGGATGAAGGAGGCGAGTTATCACAAGTTTGAAACAAACTTGATCTGCTTGCATTACCTGACAACCTAAATCCGGAAAGGTGGTGTCTTTACCTCTTATAGTTGCTGAGATCTAGGTGTCTTTACCTCTTATAGTTGCTGAGATCTAGGTGTTCATACAGACAGACAGACATGGCTATATCAACTCGTCTTCCTGAGTCAGAATATATATGTGGGATTGGGCAACGGTGTGGCAACGCCACGCAGCCTACAGACTGGTAACGCTGCGCAACCTACAGTCTGGCAGCGCTAGATGAAGATCAGAGAGAGAGAGAGAGCTGACGATTTAGTTTGAATCGCATCACGACGGCGTGCAGAGCTCAAAGACGACGACGACGACGATTTAATTTAAAGACGCAGTTTTACATATATATTACTATTTTCTACAATTATCAAACACAAACAAATAATTACTTCTAAATACAAGTTAAACACTTATTAATAAAAGTTAATTACCACAAATATGGGGGCTCAACCTACAGAAAATTAATATAAAGTGAAAACGACGCAAAGTGTAAATTTAATTAAAAGAGTTTATTAAATTTAAATAAAAGATTAATAACGATTACGACGCCAAACGTTATAAAACTATTTGCAACCGCAAATAAAAACATACAATACAAAATTGCAAAGTACCGCAATTTCGAAGTGACGCCACGATGCCATGTCTCGCCGAATTCGAGAATGTTCGCGAAGCGCTGACAAACGAGAAGAAGCAGAGCATCGCTTTGCATTTGTGTTCGAAACAAAGGGTGACAGGCAAAATCGAAAACGACTACGAAATTTTGAGGGATTCGAATTTGACGAAAGTGACGGCCAATATAGGCAAAAAGTTGAATTTATTGCAAACAATTTGTCAAATAATGATCTTGCCATTATTTGCAACATATTGGGCTTGAAACATGATTCTGAGGATTTGACTGCACACATTTTTCGCAATATGATGAAATCAAATTTGTTAACAGACGCGCAGTTCGAAAAAGACTAAGAAGAGGACGAAAGCGACGAAGAAATAAGCGAGAACGATGAAAACGAAAGAGACGAAAGATCAAGCGAGCGCAATGAGAGCAGAAACAACGACGAGTCCATTAACAGCAACGCATTTAGATCGGCTGTTAACAGAGAGGAGCAACATAACAGAGTGCGTGCGCATTCTACAGTGGTGTCGCAAAAAATTGATACAATGCCGTATGTTAACAGTGCACCTAAATTTACATTTAATTTTCGCGATATAGAAGATCCTATACGAAGTTTCAGTGGAGATGATTCAATGCCAGTAGAAGTTTGGATAAATGACTTTGAAGAAATGGCTATTGTTATGTGTTGGGACGAATTACAAAAATTTATTTTTGCCAAGAAATAGGTAAAAGGACTAGCAAAATGTACATTGTGAGCAAACGCGGAATTAAGAATTGGCAAATGTTAAAAGAATCGCTTATTAATGAATTTCAAACGCAAGTTAACAGTGCAGATTTACATAAGATGCTAATGGAACGAAAAAAGAAGAAGAGTGAAAACATGCTGGAATACTTCTTAACAATGAAAGAAATTGGCTCACGCGGCAACATAGAAAACAATGCTTTAATGCAACATGTAATAGACGGTATTAACGACTTAAGTATTACTAAGGCTATTCTGTACAACGCTAAAAATTTACAAGAATTCAAACAAAAAATATATGGACGGGGCAGATCAGTGGGACGGAGGCTACAGTCGGACGTAACCGACAGTAGGAGACCCTTTACTTTACTACTACTACTAATATAAGTACATACAAACACAATCAGAGGCTCACACACTACGCTACCCGCGTATGCAAGGCACACCACCCCCCCTCTGCCTAGTGCGGCGAATTGTCCGTTCCATATTTTCGCTGTTTCTTATCCGATCGAAACGAAATTCACAGGGCCAATAGAGAATATCATAAGCTAGTTACGTACCAAATTACAAGTCAATAACTTTAAAGCTGTGGCTGCAGTAGCTTTTTGCGGTTTGCGGGGGAAGGGGAAGAGGTATCCAAAATCTGAAACAAACTCGTGCTGCTCGCGAAATAGGAGAATCTAAATCCCGAATATGGTGTCTCTAGCTTTTATAGTTGCTGAGATCTAGGTGTTCATACGGACGGACAGACAGACGGACAGACAGACAGACGGACAGACGGACAGACGGACAGACGGACATGGCTATATCGACTCGTCTTGTCGTCCTGATCAAGAATATATATACTTTATGGGGTCTGCCACGCCTCCTTCTGGGTGTTACACACATTTCCTCTTTGCACTAAACTAATAGACCCTTTTTACTTTTTTAAAGTAAAGGGTCTAATTAAAATGCTATGAGACAATGCGTGAAAAAAGTGAATATGTGAATAATACCGAGAAGCAAAAGTTTGGCTTGAACAATAAAGAAAGTTATGCTAAAAAGGAAAAGAAAGACCAGAAATGCTACTATTGCGGCTCTACAGGGCATATGTCTGACAAGTGTGAACATAAAAGCAAGGGCAGAAAATGTTTTTATTGTAATGAGTTTGGGTATATCGCAAACGGGTGTCCATCAAAGAAAACTCAAAGTGTATCAAAAGCCAATACAAACAATATAACAGCTCAGCATTCGCCTATGTGCAAAAACATAATGATCCAAAATGAAAATTACGTAGCGCTGATAGACACTGGTAGCAAATACAATATTGTGAGCAACAGATCATACATAAAAATGAAAAAGCCAAAATTAAACCCAGTTAACGTTTTTCTTGTCGGTTTCGGTAGTCACAATAGAGTTAAGCCGCTCGGATCATTTGAAGAACAAATTTATGTGGACAATCAAGAATAAAAAGTAAATTTCCTTGTAGTGCTGAAATGGTTATAGGTCAGGAATTCTGCAAACAAACTGAAATTAAGATAAACCGCAACGGAATAACAATTGTTAAATACGAAAGTGATGAAATGGTAACGCCGATTAGCTAATTCATGAAAATAGATGCTTCAGATGACGCAGACATTAACATTGACTTAAAAGCAAGCTGTAATGCAAAAAATAAAGTGCGCGAATTAATAAAAAATTACAAGCTAGAAGATTCAAAATCGACAAACGACCAAATGCAAATTGAAATAAAAGATAAAACTCCAAAAATGCGAACCAAATTAGATGTCGACGTAAGCCGGATAATTCAGAACGAGATGGTAGAGAAGTTTACCGATACAAGAGACGATCTACGCAGGCATGCTAAGCAGCAAATCATTAACATGCAGAACGAGAACAAAAAAGGCTTCAATTTGCGACGCAAACCTGCATCGAAGTACAAAATTGGTGATTTGGTCGCATTCAAACGAACACAACTTGGTGGCGGACTGAAGTTGAAGCCCAAATATTTAGGTCCCTATCGTATAACCAAAGTGAAGCCCCATGACACGTACGACGTGGTCAAAGATGTGTTATTTGGCGATGGTCCTAGACACACAACCACCTGTGCTGAATACATCAAACCGTGGTTACCAAGATGACGAGGATGACACATTCATTATATTACTATTTTCTACAATTATCAAACACAAACAAATAATTACTTCTAAATACAAGTTAAACACTTATTAATAAAAGTTAATTACCACAAATATACTTTATGGGGTCTACCACGCTTCCTTCTGCCTGTTACATACCTCTGTCATCTGCACTAAACTAATAGACCCTTTTACTTTTTTAAAGTACAGGGTCTAACTAATACGCTCGACTAGTAAATGTAGGATATAAAGTAAAATACAGTTAGGTACTAGAGAGAGCGTGCCCACTCCATTGCTCTCGTAGCTCTTTGGTATTGGCTAGTGCTCTCAAGCATGGAGAGAGCAGTGGTTTGGCTCCCATTATAGGTAAAGCAAATAACAAGACCAATTGAATGCATTTCCTTTCTTTCTACATATTCGCTGCATATGTGTGAAGAGATCAGCAACACAATATTCTAGGATTCACCATTACATCGCTATCGCGCATGCCCTTTGGTTTGGTTGATCGCGAAATATACAAAACATGCAAAACATGAGAGACCCCACCCAACATCTAATAAAGAACCAGTAAGGACGGAGCTACAGTCGGACGTAACCGACAGTAGTAGACCCTGTACTTTGTGTTTTCTTCTCTGTTTCTTATCCGATCGTAATGTAATTCACAGCATCGATGGGGATTGTCATAGACTACGTACATGCCATATCCCAAATCTTTAGCTTTAAAACTGAAGCTTTAAAACTACAAACTGTTGCTAAATTGATTTTTCGGTTAGCGAAGGAAAGAGAGGAGTTATCAAAAAACCAAAACAAACTTGATCTGATTGCTGCATAAGAGAACCTAAATACCAAAAAATAGTATTTCTAGCTCTTATGGTCTGCAAGATCTAGGTGGCTTCTTTGTCTGATCTATCTTCGCTGTTTCTTTTTTGTTCCTAATGTAATTTACAGCATTGATGGATAATGCATTAGGCTGTGTACATGCCAAATTCTAAGTCTATAGCTTTTAAATTGTGGCTGTAGTGGCACTTACATACATTTATAAAAAAATTGTCTGTTACATAACTTCGCTGTTTCTTGTGCGTTTGTAATGTAATTCACAACATCGATGGATAATTCTGTAGGCTACGTACATGCCAAATTACAAGTCTGTAGTTTTTATATTGTGGCCACAGTGGCACATATACGCATTGTGAAAAAGATTGTCTCTTGCATATCTTCGCTATTTCTAATCATATCATAAATAATCATATAGCATCATTGAAGAATACCATAGACTACATACATACCAAATTACAAGTCAGTAGCGCTATTATTGTGGATGCTGTGGCGCTTATTGTTTTCGAGATTTTTGAGATAGGTGTAGATTTTTGATGATTCGCGGATGAAGGAGGCGAGATATCAAAAATCGGAAACAAACTCGTACTGCGTACGATAATAGAGAACCTGCATTCAAAAAAATGGTGTGTCTATCTCTTTAAGTTGCTGAGATCTAGGTGTTCATACGGACAGACGGACAGACGGACATGGCTATATCAACTCAGCTCGTCTTCCTGAGTCAGAATATATATAGTTTGTGGGGTCTACCACTCTTCCTTCTGCCTGTTACACACAGCTGTCATTTGCACTAAATTAATAGACCCTTTTACTTTTTTAAAGTACAGGGTCTAAAAACAACAACAAATATGAAGACAAAATTAAAAATTTGTACGGGGCATATTAGTCGGACGGGGCCGACTGTCTTATACCCAGAACCACAGCTCCCGCTTCGCGCTCGCCGTACAGTATATAATTTAAAATGTTTTAAATATAATCTAATCGATTTATAAATGCACGAATTGCACGCAACGGATCACACCAAATTTACTAACTTAACGTTCGCAATGATAATTGCGCTTTATAAATATTATAAAAATTATACAACGTATTTAGCTAGCACTCGAACGCACCAAACGATCTAACGAGGTGGCAACGCTACCGCCAAAATTCAATTTGGCGCGAGCTAATCGCGATGAAGGTGGCGCTCGAACACTTGTCGCTTGTTCTCTGACGTCACGCGTCACAGACTATTGTTCTCTCTTCTCTTTGCGTAATCTTATTTTGACACCTTGCAATTGGTGTTGTTTACATGCGTACATGCACACATATATGGTATCCCACTGGACCAAAAGCTCGGAAACGATATCGCCTACGAGATTTAGGCGAAACATTGGCGAACGACGAGTATCGCCGGCGCTCTCGCAAACGATTCTCAAACGAATTACCCGTCGCTCAGTTTGTGGCAGAGAAAGTTTCGTTTACGAACGTTCGTTTTCGAGCTCGTTTGCGAACCTTTTGCGATATCTTTTGCGATTCGCTGGCGAATCGTTTGCGAGCCTATTTCGATATCTTTTGCGACTTGTTTGCGAACCTTTTGCGATACTTTTTTTTATTAAATAAAATACAATTTTAATTGCATACCAAATTTTATTTTATTTCCTCAAATGTTTATTGCACATACACATAACATAACATTATAACACATTTTATTTGCGACTTGGTAGTTTAACAGTTTTCGTTTGGAGCTGCGAATAAAAATGGAAATAAATAAAAGCGCAATTGAAACAATAAAATTATTGAATTATAGTTATTGTTTTTAATAAAAATGACCACATTTTTATATTGCACAAACAATACAACAATTCAATAATTATAAATTTATTAAAACTTACCATCAAACTTTTTCCTTATTTCACCACAAATTTTATGCGCGTCTGTCGCGATTAACAAGCCGAAAACGCAAATGAAAAGAGAATACGAAAAATTCACAACGACGACGCGACCAGCGAGACGTACTGAGAGCCTCTCAGTGAGAGGGAACGACAGAGACAGAGAAGGAACGATTGCGCGTCGCTGAGTGCGAACGAAACGAAGAGAACACGAGAGAGAGCGAACAATTCGTAGAAACGAGAACAAAATAAGAAATACGAGCGACTAGCTTCGCTTTTTCTTTCGTTTGCGAGTTCGTTTACGATAGTTTTTGGCGAACCTTCGCTGCCTGGTCCAGTGGGATTCGTCTATTCTACATGTTTCTATGTATGTTTCTATTTATACATACATACTGCTGCAGGACAAGTGCGAAGCAATACATGCAGTATTGAGTAGCGTATATCTCCAATGTTTATTAACCGATTTCAATGCGCTTTTCAGGATAATTAAATATAATAGAAGAGAGTATATATACCAAATAACAACATTCTATGTTTCATATTACGCTTGTTTTTGAACTTTTAAGTTTAACTATTGTGTAGCTTATATCTCCTGTGTTTCTCAACCGATTTAAATGCGCTTTTCAGGATAGTTAAATTTAATACAATAGAGCTTGTTTCAAATATGTTTAATATTACGCTTGTTATTCAACTTTTTACATTCAAAAACACGAGGTTGTGTGGGTTTTATTGATTTTTGGGCGTAAAAGGGGCGTGGCATCCAAGATTTGAAATAAACTTGATCTGCGGATGGTATATACCCACCTATTGCAACAAAAACGGCTCTAGCTTTTATAGTTTCCGAAATCGACGCGTTCATACAGACGGACGGACAGACAGACAGACGGACATCGCTAAATCGACTCAGCTCGTCCTCCTGATCAAGAATATATATCCCTCTAACGGGTAAGACCGTCTACAGACGGTCTCCAGTTTTTGGCGTCTAGCGATCAAACTGTTGACTTTTTTGAATCAAATGAAATTGATATATCTTTAAAATTAAATTTCCATTCTTTCAATGCTCGTTAGAGGGTTCTATGGGAGCTATAGGTTATAGTCGGCCGATGTGATCAATTTTTTTATGGTATATTTAAATTATTTTTTTAGATTTTTGGTAAAAATTTCATAACGATATCTCTACTCGAAGTATTTATGGCCTCAATTGTGCACTCGCAAGCAGCGCAGCCAGCGCAGGCAGCGCAGTCTTGATTTTTTACGCTCAGCCCGGCAAGACCGTCTGTAGACGGTCAAAAGTTTTTTCCACCTGGCGGGCGTTCTAATCAATATTTTGGGATGAAATTCAAAACTTAAGCTTTTGTCGACAATATTTACCACCAAAAAAAAAAATCCCAACTTCGTACGACCATTATTTCGAGTTTGCCCGTTAGAGGGATATACTTTGTGGGGTCTACCACGCCTCCTTCTACCTGTTACATACATTCTGACAAAGTTATTAACCCTGTTTTTCCCATTTTCAATTGGTACAGGGTATAAAAATATACTGCTCTAGAGGAAACGCATGAAGATTATGTGGGTTGCCAAAAATACACAAACAGAATACACCACTAAGACCAATAGCAGCCTCAACAGAAGTACCGTGTTACAAATTTAAAAAATTGAAAAGGGTCTATTAACTTAGTGCAAAGAGGAAATGTATGTAACAGGCAGAAATGTATTGATCAGGACAACAAGACGAGTCGATTTAGCCATGTCCGTCTGTCCGTCTGTCTGTCTGTCCGTCAGTCCGTCTGTATGAACGCGTCGATCTCAGCAACTATAACAGCTAGAGCAGCCGTTTTGGTCATTTTTAAAAGGTGTATACCATACGCAGAACAAGTTTATTCCAAATTTTGGATACCACGCCCCTACCGCGAACAATGGCCATAAATACAATAGATTGACCAATTTGAACGCGGAGATATCAGCAACTATAATAGCTAGAGCAGCCGTTTTGGTCATTTTTCAAAGGTGTATACAATACGCAGAATATGTTTATTTCAATTTTTGGATGCTATGCCCCTACCGCGAGCAATGGCCATAAATATAATACATTGACCAATTTATGACATATAAATTTATGTAAGTAAATTGTTTCTTCTACGAACTGTTGAGATGATTAATATCTACCAATTTTACAAATTTCAATTTAAATCGGTCAATTTTTTAAAGAATTATAATTAATTAAAGATCTTTATTTTTTTTAAATTTTTTTAAATTTTAACTATAATTTTGATGTACATATATATGTAGTAGTAGGCTATGCTACATATAATAATATCCTGATATACCATTTGCACTATACTATACACAAAAGATAAACAGTAGAACGTTGGTATTCGGAAAATAAATTGAATTAGATTCAAAATATATAAAATAAATAAATAGAATACTGTTCCAACAAGGCTGATCTTTGGTACAGGGTATAAGACAGTCGGGCTTGCCCGACTGTCATGTCTTGCGGGCGCTAGCCCGCGAGATTTTTACTTTTTTAAAGTAAAGGGTCTTAAAAGAATACTGTAGAGACAAGGAGATAGATTAATGTTTGCATTTGCATTTATATTATACTCACCTTTTTGTAGTCTAACGTTAACATTGAGCTTTGCAGATGGTTGAACTATTAGTCAAATGCAAGAAATTGTGATCGTGATACGCACTGTTTTTTACTACTTAATAGAAATGTCAACTTTTTTGATACGGTACTGACCCAAAACTAATCCAAATATCAAACATAATAAACCATTAAAACGAACTTATTTGCATCAATGCAAAGAAAGGGTTAATTGATACTTAATGCGAACGACGATACCAGACAATCCCATGTACTACACCACCGCACATTCGCTCGTGCCGGACGCCCACACGCTGCGATTATTGTACTCGTTTACCACTGGGCAATGCACTTTGTATTTTATGATACTGGGACATATTAGGGCTTTTCACTATATGTGTCTATTACATGCATTTAATATTATTATTTCTGAGATCGATATGTTTGCCACATAACGCGAATTCATATATTCCGCTTTTTGCGTATTAAAATAGACCGCACCAACATCACCCTGCTCAACGTCTTTCTAACAACTAATCGGTATGGTAGACTAGTAGCATTCCATTCAGTTCAAACATAGTTCAATTGAACGGTTCCTCAAACTGAACTAAAGAACTGTGGCTGCGTTCACGGATGGAGTACTCCCATAGAGTAACTACTCCAAGAGTGGAATTGTCACGCCCCCTGTCGTCGTTATCGATGGAAATGTTTCAACCCGGATTGGAACGTGTTATTTAACAGAATGTTAATTAACAGAGGCATCCAGAGTGAGCTCCCTCTTGGATTGACACCAGGCGATCAGCACTGAAAGCAAGGCCTGTGAGCGCTCGCTGCAAATGTTTTCTGTTTTGCTTTTCCTTCTCTCTTTTGCGTTTCTTGCGATTCTCTTGCTGTCGTGTACACACATACATATGCATGCCTGTATGTGTGACTTGTGTGAAAGTGTGCTTGTGTGTGTGTGTGTGTTGGCTGCTGAGAATTTGATTGATTTGCCTTTGCTTACAATTTTTATACCCTGTGCCCATTGAAAATGGGAAAACAGGGTTAATAACTTTGTGCGAATGTATGTAACAGGCAGAAGGAGGCGTGGCAGACCCCACAAACTATATATATTCTTGATCAGGAAGACGAGCTGAGTCGATTTAGCGATGTCCGTCTGTCTGTCCGTCTGTCCGTCCGTCTGGATGAGTGCGTAGATCTCAGCAACTATAAAAGCTAGAGCAGCCGTTATGGTCTCTTTTGAAAGGTGTATACCATACGCAGATCAAATCAATTTCAAATCTTGAATGCCACGCCCCTGCCGCCCACAATGAATGAAATAAAATACATTCGCCAATTTAAAAGACACTGAGATATTTACATGAATTCTCTCTTCAGTAGTTGATAGGTCTACCTATCCTGAAAAGCGCATTAAAATCGGCCAATAAACACAAGAGATATGAACGAAACAATATTACAGGCGTTACGCCGCTCGCCCTTTAGCAGCGCAGCCTGTAAAGCATGGCATACACAAAATGGAAGAAGAAGAATTGCTGCTACGCTCCGTGTGATAGTTTTAAAAAATTATATTTAAAATATTTTATACTGTATACGCGACCGCGCAGCGCCAGCTTTGGCACAGGGTATAAGACAGTCGGGCCCGTCCGACTGATCTGCTCCGCCCATTCTGGTTCAATTTGGATTCTGGACGTTGGGCATTCGCTTAGCAGCAATATTAATACTCTTTCTTTTTTCTTATATTGCCTCACCGCCAAAATATGAGAAAAATAAGGAAAGAGTATTACGTTTGCAACTACATGTTAGAAATTAACAATGCTTGCTCGTGCGCTTGCTTTTGCCGTCGGCAAATTCAAATTTCTGCGTTGCTTGTAGATTGTTGTTGGCATTTCTTGTACGATGGTTTGCAATTGCTTGCAATTGCAGGCTAATTGCTTGCAGTACTTAGTTGTACCTATTTTCTTTTTTGGTAACTAGTATAAACATATTATATTCAAAATTCAGCAAATTTTATTCCGAGTTATGAAATAAACATATTTTTAAATTTAAATCAATTTATTTTACATGTGTTTTTTTTTATTAAACATTTTATTGCATTAAATTTACATTTTATAACTAAATTTAATTCACAAGACGAAGCAATGCGTATATATATGCGACTAACTTGTATAAACATTTTTTAATATTTCAATACAACATTTTTTATTTATATAAGTTTATTTAATACATGCCAACATTTTATTTAAATATATAAACAAAAAATAAAATATACAAATATTTTACATATACAATTACATATAAAAACAATTAACTTTAATATACAATTAATTAAATTAAATATATACAATTATTTTACATATACAATTATATTATATATACAATCAAGTTTAATATACAAAATTAAATTAAATATATACAATTTAATTAATATATTATTGAATTATATTTTATCTACATTATTTAAACAATATTTAAACCCCTTTTTTATTATCAACTTAAAAAAATAATATTACAAAAATTCATGCGTTTATAAAAGAATTTGCTATAAGATAGCCAAACAAAAATTTATAAATAGTATAACTTTTATATTATATTATTTAATATACATATATAAATATATACAAAAATATATGTAAACGGTAATTTGCAATAAAATTAGCTGAAATTTGAATATAATAAGGCCATACAAAATGTTTAAGAATTTCACACCTGTAAAAAAGCATTTACAAAATTCATACATCGAACAGGTACATACATCCCCACACAAGCCAGCCCAGCCAATGCCACGCAAGCAGCAGCAAATAACTATGAGAACTAACAGTCAACAAGCAAACGTAGAAACAAACGCAGCCAAGGTCACAAATTAAATTTTTGGCAACCTCGCTAAACACCGAAAGCATAGCGAACAAGATAAATTTGCTCTCATTGCTAACTGCTCAATACCCTTCACAAAAATTGCCTTATATCTAGTGGCAGCGATATACAAGGCAATTTGAAAGTGTATCTACGGTACGACTGTCCAAACGAAAGAGAGACAAACTCAAAACTCAAAAAGCAAAGCAGAAGCCACATAATGCAAAACGAACGCCGTCGGCATGCCTTCGGTACGCTATCGGTACGCCATCATATGGTATGCGGTTGAGTAGGTAGAGAATAAGAAAATCAAAACAAACGAGCATGTCTGTTAAGATAACATTGTTATGAAGTGCGCCTGTTATTTAACAGACAAGCCGTCTGTTATTTAGCAGACCGACCCAATCTGGGTTGAAAATCTTTTGCTATCGATAAAAAGGGGCGGACATTTCGGCTCTTGGAGTAGTTACTCTATGGAGTACTCCCATAGAGTAACTAACCTACAAGAGAAGTAGCGCCCGCTCACTGTTATCGGCATCAATGAAAAATTTTTCAAACAGGTCTGGCTCGGTGTTATAAAACAGAATGCTGTTTAAAAGCATTTTTGAGTTGACACCAGGCGACCAAAACTAAAACCAAGGTCTGTGTGCGCAGGCGTTTGTTATCTGTTATTGCTCTTCATTCTTTTGTGTTGTGTATATCTCTCCTGCTATTCGTGTGCATACATACATATGTATGTATGCCTGCTCAGCTAGCAAAGTTCGGAGCGCTCTAAATTAAGTGCCTGAAACGTGCACAGTATATGAGCATTTATGGAGTGAACTCATAATTGTGAAGTTTTTCGGAGAAAATTAAGACTCTTAAAATCGTGGGCTCATAAAAAGCACTTATGTCTGAGCATTTTCAGAGTGAGCTCCTATTCAGTGAGGGTGTTCAGAGCACATTTAGTGCGCGGGATCCTAAAATGCACTTATCGCTCATTTACCATAAGACTGTCATAACTCAAAAAATTGCGTTAAGAGATAAAAGCGTATAAAGTTTTCAAGCGTTGTGTATCTCTATACAAAGCGGAGCGACATATTGTCTTCTAACGCTCTGTGTATTGAAGATAGGATAATGAAATTGAATAGATACATACATAGATTATTAACCAACAAACATTACTGCATTAACTCAAAAATCGCGTTTTTTGAGTTATAACACTCTTCTGTTAAATTAGCGTCTGCATTCCACCTGCATATTTCACACCTATGTAGGTGAATAAGTTTATTTTCTATCGTCTTGCATATCGCATAATTCTGCATTCTGTTATATTCATTACTGGTATTTTCGTCTACTCACCTACTTCAACTTCGAAAATGCTTAGAAAAAAGTGAATTTTAGGAGCCCGCGCTCTAAATGTGCTCCGAACATCCACACTGAATATGAACTCACTCCAAAAATGCTCCGACATAAGTGCTTTTTATGAGCCCGTGATTTTAGGGCTCTTAATGTGCTCCGAAAACCCTCACAATAATAAATTCACTTCGAAAATGCTCATATACTGTGCTTTTTTCGGGCACTTAATTTAGAGCGCCCCGATCTTTGTTGGCTGGGTGGCTGATGTCAATTTTGATGATTTGCCAGCACATACAAATTTAATATTTTAGAAAAATTTGGTTTTTGGCCGTTGGGCATAGTCTTTGGTCTTTTGTTGTCAAACAATGCTTGCTGCAGGAATTGTATTTTCTGCTTTGCTTGTAGATTGTTGTTTGCAATTGCAACCTAATTGCTTGCAGTAATTAGTATAGACCAGTGGTGCCCAAACCGAGAATAAAAAGCACGCACTAATACACACAAATAAAAACACCAATACATAGACGCGATCACACATACGGGCTGGCTCTCCCCATAAGCAAGAGCAACAGCCCTATCTAAACAGCAGCGAGAGCAATGGCGTGGGCACCTCTGCCTTAGAATAATAAGCATATAATTCATATTGTTGGTCATAACGAACTCAGCTCACTAGTATAAACATATGCAGCTGGATTCGATATTCCCTATAACTACTAAAAGTGGCCAACGTAGCATAAACATAAGCATATCTGTCAATGTGCACTTATGCACTTATTGTAAACATAAAAGCAAGCCGCTTCACGCGCTAGATATAAACATAGATTTTGCTAGATGTTCCCTAAGCGTTGGTTGCGTTGCACAGAATCAGATCT
>JAWNNJ010001370.1:0-27580 GCA_035045125.1 Hypselothyrea guttata
AATAGCTTTAAAACTATGGCTACAGCAGCTTTTTGCGGTTTGCGGGGGAAGGGGGGGGGGAGTTATCCGAAATCTAAAACAAATTCGTGCTGCTTACTGAATAGGGGAACCTGAATCCCAAATATGGTGTCTCTAGCTCTTATAGTTGCTGAGATCTAGGTGTTCATACAGACGGACGGACAGACAGACAGACAGACAGACAGACAGACGGACGGACATGGCTATGTCGACTCGGCTTGTCGTCCTGATCAAGAATATATATACTTTGTGGGGTCTGCCACGCCTCCTTCTGGGTGTTACACACATTTCCTCTTTGCACTAAACTAATAGACCCTTTTTACTTTTTTAAAGTAAAGGGTCTAAAAACCAAAAGAAAACTTGAAACAACTGCAGAAATTAAATCTTGGATTTAAATTTCTTGAACTCATTCAAATCAAATCTTGTTTCAAGTTTAGCAATCTAAAAATACTACAAATTTATGTATTATTTCTAGTTTATTTTCAGTGCAGTTTAAGTTTCAATTCGGTTGAAACGTAGCATCGTGTACGATATCCGCCTGGTGATAACAATTTCTAAATTATGTTTTGGAATGCAGCTTAGCTTCATGCCCTCCATATTGCCGTGTGCGGTTACGATGATAATATTAGTGTGCATTCTCCGACAGCCTTGGGCACATCGACACACTTTCACTGGTGGAGATAGGGAATCGGATAGTTGTGTGCATGTGGAGGAGAGCATCACGCATGGTTAACAGATAATTAATTTTTCATGCGGTTGCTCGGTTCGTGTCTGCCGTCTCATCAAGAGCTCATTGCTGCGTCACATTTTCTAGATTGATTACGCCTACTAATTAAATTCTGCTGATTCCAATTCATTTATGTTCCTTCCTGCACGTAATGCCTCACTTCTGCCTGTCTCTTCAGTTCGCCCCTTCTCTGACACATTTATTGCTGCGAATGTGCAAATTGTAATTGTTCTCAGTTATCGCATGTAAAGCCATAACATTTGCTATCATTTCCTGATAGAATTTAATTTCTTTCCTCGCTGCTATTGACATGTGGCGCTGAAAAGTATGCAGGCGAAAGCTGCTGGCTTTTAAGAACATTTAAATACGCAATCTGCCAGCTGGCAGACAAATCGCACAGCATTAAATGTGGGAGCAATCAAAAACGTAAAGCAGAGATAGACATCAGAAGGGAAGGGAGCACACATTTACACACATTCTTACACACAAACACTTCCTTCCACACTCACAGCTGCGCTGAAAAGTAGGCAATAGTTATGGTAAACTGCAGTTGAAGTTGTTTGGTTTTTGTTACGACTTGATGCCAGGCTCAGACGTCAGGCAGCAACATGCTGCCATAGCATAACAGTAATTTAATACACAATTCACTCTTCGGGGGGTTGCTATTTCTTAAAATCCTCACAGACCCGGACATATTGGTTGGCCGCCTGCCCGCAATCGTTGTGGGCTGCCCACTTGAAATGCAAAAGCAAACGAGTAAATTGTAAAATTGTGAAACACGTGGCATACACTCCGACTAAAACATGGCTGTAGGAGAGGCGAAGAGTGCACCATTGAGTGTGACAGTCGGGGACTAACACGCCCATTTTGGCAGCCCAAACAGAAATGCAAGCCCAGAGCACTGAGCAAAATATTTGTGTAACAACAGATATAAACAAAAGGGCAAATATTATATACATAAATGATTAATAATTTGCAAGGTACGCCCGACTATTCGGCTGTACCTCTCTCAGCTATCTTTTATATTTAAAAGTCTTTTCCATTGAGACAAATTTCAATTTTCAATGTTATTAGGAAAAGTTAACTTGATTCAGTTTTCACTATTCAATAATTATTATTCATTTTATTTTGCTTATTTATTTCAATATTTATTATATCATTCAATAATATTTTTGTTTTTTGGTATCCTGTTTGTTTATGATATTGCAATTCAAAGTTAGTTATAAATTGCTCCTACATCATGATAGTTTTCAGTGTAGGAAAACATTGCTAAAGTTTAAAGTTGTGTATTTATTTCAGTAATATCTTGAAGTAATTAACCTGTAAGATTTCAGTTTATATAAAATAGTTTTTATATGCACTTATAGCAATCTGTATTTAATTACAAAAGCAAAACTATGAATAAAATATGAATATTTTGATATTTTATTTAATTAATTTTTTCTGTTATGCAGTTGGTTCACTTGCCTTTCTTCCTCCCCCTCGCTTACTCTATGCACTATCTTTCAGTATGCTTTTTGCATTTGTTAGTTGTCATGTTCCAACGGGCATTTGTGCCAACATTGGACGTTTCGGCCAGATTGCTGGCTGTAATGGTAGATGGCGTTAGTTGCTGCCGCTGTTATTGTTGCTGCTGCTGGCTTAGAGCGTTTTGGCGGTATGTGCAGTCTATGGCGATGCTTGCCAAGAGGTAGTCAAATTTTCAGTACCACAAAAAACACAAACACAGCCAGGCAACATGACAGACATGCTGGCAGACAGACGGAGAGACAGCGGGACAGCCTGGCAGACATAATGGCAGAGCAACAACACAAGGCTTGCTGCATACTTTCAGGCGCCCAGGGGGTATTTGGGGCGTGTGTTAGTGTTGTACAGCAAAACGCAATGTGGCTAATTACTTTCGAAAGTCAAGTTATTAGCGTGATTACAAAAGCAACGCATGCGAATCCAACTAACAAGGCCAAAACCAACGTATAATGAATTGTCTAGGCGCACAGTGGAGACTGCCAGATGCCCTGTAAACTCGCATCAAGGATCTTAAGTGCTTCGATAGTCCAAGTAGGCGTTATCAAGCCCCTTGAAGCATCTCGCACACACTGAGTATAACAAGCGCATGGCTGACGTCCTTGCAAGCCATTCGCCACACAATCAACACACAACAAAGAACAACAACAAGAGCAACCTCAACAACAACACCAGCAGGATTAACAAGAAAAAGCTTACATGGAAATTAACGGGTCAGAGTTATAGACGAAGGGACGAGGCGCGCGAGGTGCTGCAAGCGATATAAGCATGTAAGCACTGCACAGTGGTCGAAAAAACAAATCCAAATCCTAATATTACAAATTGAATTATCATCCAAGTTTAGTTCAACCCCGATTTTCGACATATAAAACGTATTTAAAATAACTTTAAACAATTAATTAGCAATAATTGATTGTAACAATATTTTGATCGAAATTTCGATATTGGTGTTTTTTAGACCCCACAGTATTAAAGTTATACACAAATCATTTGGTATATATGTGGCCTATAGCATTTTTTATCGATACTGTTAATCGCAGAACGATCGTATAAAACTCTGAGAAGCCATTCAACAAACTATTTGCTTTATTTAGCAAATATTCATATATATGACATGCACAAACCAACTTTAACTTTCGCATACCCCCAACTTTTGTTCATATTTTTTTTTTGCGTATTTAGACCCTTTACTTTAAACAAGTAAAAAGGGTCTATTAGTTTAGTGCAAAGAGGAAATGTGTGTAACACCCAGAAGGAGGCGTGGCAGACCCCATAAAGTATATATATTCTTGATCAGGACGACAAGACGAGTCGATATAGCCATGTCCGTCTGTCCGTCTGTCCGTCTGTCCGTCTGTCTGTCTGTCTGTCTGTCCGTCCGTATGAACACCTAGATCTCAGCAACTATAAGAGGTAGAGACACCATATTCGGGATTTAGATTCTCCTATTTCGCGAGCAGCACGAGTTTGTTTTAGATTTTGGATACCTCCCCCCCTTCCCCCACAAATCGCAAAAAGCTACTGCAGCCACAGCTTTGAGGTTATTGACTTGTAATTTGGTACGTAACTAGATTATGATATTCTCTATTAACCCTGTGAATTTCGTTTCGATCGGATAAGAAACAGCGAACATATGCCACAGACAATTTGCCGCACTAGGCAGAGGGGGGGGTGGTGTGCCTTGCATACGCGGGTAGGTTAGTGTGCGTGCCTTTGACTGTGTTTGTTAAGGCATAAAGTTAAAGTAAAGGGTCTCGTACTGTCGGTTACGTCCGACTGTAGCCTCCGTCCCACTGATCTGCCCCGTCCATATTTTTTAAAGTAATTTAAAGAATAAATAAATAAAATTAAATCATCTTCGACCATGTGAAATATATTAAAATGTTACTTGGTTGGTGTTATGGGTTCTGAAGGATATAGTTCAATATGACCATTTTTTAATTGCATATTTGAAATGCTTTTCTAGATTTTTTGGTAAATATTTTATAACAATTTCTCACATAGAACAATTTGTGTCGCATACTTTCATACAAGTTTGACCACTGTGCACTGTGTGTTTGGCAGCAGAGACGCGGAAAGCTTGGCTGTTGGTGAGCCCATGTGGTTAAGAGCCAACCACAGGCATAGCAGCTGCCTTGGTGGGAGGTACGAGGCACGGGTATTGTATCTGTATTTTTGGAGTGGGCTCCTCTCTGTAATAATAATAATAATCATAAACCGGCAACAGGAACAAGCGCAGTTAGCAGACGCAGTTGGCAGACTCAAGCGCCAAACTGCCGAGAGCTCATTTTATTTTTAATACATTACTTTTATGCAAAGTATGTGCAATTTTATGGGGCAATTCTGTTTTTAATTTGATGCCACGTAAGTTTCAGCTCGAGTTTAGTTCGCCATAATTAAATTTTCAACTATGACTGGAGATTTGATTTTGTTTCAATATTTAAACGAAACTTTTTTGTTCTTGAGTTTTTTACGCAATTATGGTTTTCTTTATTCGTTTTTTTTTTTTAAGTAAGTGTCACTTGTTTTGATGGTGTTTGCCTGATTATACCCATTCTAAATTGAAAACTCTTCCTTATCTATTTTATTTATTCATATCGGGGGGAAACAAAAAAAGACTGCTATATAAAATAATATTGGCTACTTTGTCTTTGCTTTATTATTTTAATTCAATTATTTAATATTTGCCTACAAAACCAAGGATGTTCTGCCTTTGCAGTCTTAAGCTTGTAAACTTAGGCAACAGATTTTAAAGTCCTGCAGCCAGAAATTGTTGTTTCCCGCAGATTTCTGCTAATGTTATTGCTGCTGTTGTTTCTATTGGTGTAATTGGAGCGGTAATTGCTGGAATTGTTGATGTTGTTTTTGTTGTTGTTTTTATTTTGCGCTGGCTTTGCTTGAATTTGCGTGTTAGAGAGGCTGCAGCTGGTAGTTTAATGCCCAACGCCATCATCAACTGCAGCAATCGCAGTGGGAGGTGGGAACAGCAGCTAAGTGACCTTATGGCTTAACGGAAGCTGTGCAAGTTTAGACGCCGGCAAAGGATATGGTTTTTGGTGCAATTACGGCAATGTACCGTGGAATGCTCTGATTTTTACTACCTTAAATAGCGTAACATTAAAATTTGATTGTTTGGTATTTTATGGAAATGAAACTTAAAGTTTAAAGACAAATAATATATATTAATTATATGAAATTAAACAAATATTAATGCAAGGGAGATGAAAGACTTATGAAAGGTTAACAGACAATATGTATTATAGTATAAGATATATATTTCTGCAACGATTTCTGAATTAAAGAGTGAATTCATAAGCTGCCTTTCGCTCTATCGATTTCTGCTTCTATTATTTGGCAAGCGCTGGCAACTGATAAGCCGCAGTGTGAGTACTGCATTATTGGCAGGAAGGAAGGAAACGGACTGATGACAAAAATCTCACCGAAAAGCGACAACAACAATAATAACGAGAGCAATAACTACAACTAAGTCAGCAAGCGCAGATAACCGCAAATAGTTAAATTGCATAATAGTTGCAAACATTTTATTTGCATTTGTCCGGGCAGCAAATCGCCTTGCTGAATTACACAGAGATAAATTTATTAATAAAAATAAATACAAGAAAATACATTTTGAATAAGAACCTTCTAAGTTTAATAATACGCTGGCTATTCAAGCTTCTATGTATGTTCAATTTTACGCTGGCTATGTGGGTTTTAATCGCGGACCCAACTCTCGCTGGCCGAACTCTTGCATGTTTAACTCTCGTCGGCCGAGCTGTCGCTGACCCAACTCTCGCTAGCTCAGCTCTCCACAGCCAAATTTCAATGGGTTCATTGTATATTAGTATATACCTATATACATTAATTAATTGCAAATATAAAGTTTAGTACATTTGTTTCCAAATGGTAAATTTAGAAACAAATTTTTTGTTGTGTAGGAACTGCATCCGAACTTTACCCCGGAACGTTGGCTCGTTTATCTGGCAACATGACGTCGCTTCCACTTTAGTCTCCCTCTGACTCGCTCGTTCTCATCCACTTTTTTGTCTCTCTCTCTCTCTCTCTCTCTCTCTCTCTCTCTCTCTCTCTCTCTCTCTCTCTCTCCCCTCTCTCTCTTTCGATCTGTGTCTGTCTGCTTGTGTTAATGTTTGTTAATTTTTAGCGCCACATTACAGAACGCAAACGCCGAAATATGCAAATTGTTGCACAATGGAGCGCGAGTTAACTTCATTTGCGAGGCGTTGTTGTTGTTGTCGTTGTTTTAGTTGTGGCTGATATTGTTGTTATTTGTTATATTGTTGCTGTAATGGCTGAACATGGCATTTGCAGTTGTCATTTCATTGCAACAAATTGGCCATTTCAGAAGCCATTGCATACTTTTGCGGGCTATGCAAAATTCCGCTCTGATTTCGATTGCAATTTTCGCATGTGATTTTGATGTTGGCATTTTGTTGATTTGCCAAAATGAACTGCACATCACATTTCAATTACAACGTAAATTAATTGCCAGCAATTACGTTCCAATTAAAATGCATGATTATAATAAATAATACACAAACTAATGCAACGCCAAAAGAGCAAAATAGTCGAATACAATGCGGCATTTCATGTTGGCTATAATTAAAACTGAAACTGCAAACTCTTACTTGCATTTTAAATGGAAATCAGTTAATTTCCAACCCATGTACAGCAACAAAGTCAACTCCCGCGGGGTTTGAGTTGCGTTTTGCGATTGTTATGCCAATTTTTATGGCGACTCCCCAAAGTATGCAATAGATTTTATTTCTGACAGCGACTAGTAAGTATTCCAATCCAGCTGAGCTTCGACTGGCTTACTCTGCTGCCAACAAAAACTGATTCTGAAATACAGACCAGCGAACACGCAGACAGATATACTCACTGCAGCCAGGTTATATGCGCCACATAATATTTTCCCACACCAGAGGAATCATGGGGAAGTCTACAATCAGTCGTGCGCACTCGACAGTAAAGTTGGCTGCCAGCCTTTCAAGTGTACACACAGATTCATCACGCTTATCGGAAATATGCATTACTTGTGCCCAAAGTCAATATACCCCTTTTTGATCGATTTTTCTATCGGTGCAAAAATATGCAAACGCTGCAAATGCCAATTGCAAAAGTAAAGGCAAAGGGAACGACAAAGGCAAGGCAACGGCAAAGGCAAAGGCAAAGGCAGCACTTTACCGCATCGGTGCCTGAATTGTGGCCTAGGTTCGTGGGCATGAGAAGAGTGTAGGGAGGGGAGCAGGGCCAACTAACAGGCACGAGTCGCCTTTGCCATGGGCATTTGCCTTTACCTGCTCTCCTTAGAGCTCTCAGTGGTTGCTACCCAGCGGAATTCGGTTGCATTGGGTATGATAAATGAAACAAACGCTTTGTACGCTCTCCACAGGGTATTCGGTATTTCCATTTCGTGCTTGATTGGGCTTTTTGGGAGGCAGTATGTTAAAAATGCTCAAAATGGTCTATTAGGTTTGTGCAAATCGGAAATGTGTGTAACACCCAGATGGAATTGTAATAGACCCCACAAAGTGTATATTTGAGTCGATATAGCCATGACCTTCTATCCGCTTGTCTGCCCGTCCATAAGAACTTCTTGGTGTCGTAAACTATAAGAGCCAGGCCCACCATGTTTGGTAAAGATTTTTGATATCTCCTCCTTTTTGATACCTCAAAAATATAACCGGAACTTTTAAGGTACAGACTTGTAATTTGGCATGTCCATTAATACTGAACTGATGAGAAATAGCGAAGATATGCAGCAGCCAATTCACTTGACTGGTCAGATTGCCACCACTTGTGTCGCATTGGTGATTATGGAAATCCAAAGTGCAGGGTCTCCCACTGTACGTTACGTCCGACTGTAGCCTTCGCCTGACCATCCTGCCCCGTCCTTACTGGCCCTACGTCTAATAGCATTTCATTGGCTTTCGTTTGCTGGCAATTGCAACGTGCATGTTCGCAATGCTCGCACGCCTGCGGCTATCACCGATCTGAGTCTTGGCAAAGCTCACAAAGGCCACTGAAGCTAGCAGATTGGCGCTGTTCCGAGCCCGTCTCGTCCGTCCCGCCCGTCGCTCCCCTCTGCACCTACTATGTACCCGCTGTTGCCCATGTTGCAGCAGCTGCTGTTGGCTGTTCTCTGCTCGCTTGACTTGGCTTGACATGCCTTTGGTGCACCACGTGGCCGCATTTTGAACGTCTAGCGCTCGCCCTGCTCCCGACTCTGCTCCCGTCTCTGCTCCCTACTCTGCTCCTGACTGTGCTCCTGACTCTGGCACTGGCTATTTTTCCATCCTGGCAGTTGCCAGCTGCCAGCTGCCAGATGCCAAATGGCAGTGGTGAGTCAGCGGCGCGGGGGGCAGCCGAGTGCAACAAGAGAAATATTCTTGGCAGCGATTTGGCCACAATTACAACATCTTAATAGGGCCAACAAATACACACACAGACACACGCGCAGACACAGACATAGATACAGACACAGACACAGATGCAGAAATGCTTACTTGTATTGAAATAGTTTATGCAAATAGTAGAAGAAAAATGGCAATGGCTGTGTTCGTATGGGCCCAGCCTTTGGCTTTCGCTTGATTAGTTGCGAATGATTTTGTTGATTTTGTTATGGGCCCGAGGCTTAACAACGCTCTGGCAGCTTTTTGGCCTCGCTATCAAACGCTGGCTTGCAGAAATATTCAAAAAACTCTTACTTATATATATGTAGATAAATATATCATCATCAATGCTAGTTTAAATATTCCAGCAAAATCCATAAGAATGAATTAAGCTAAAAAAAAAAAATTAAGCTAAAAATTGCAAGTTTACTTTTACACCTTTTATAGCAATTTTCGGGAGCTTTAATTTTGTGCTTAAAGATTTTTATTAATCAATTAATTGTATTTATTTTTAATTGAATATTGATTAGTAATTTTGTAAACAGGAGAAGCAGAATCGAAACCAATCGTTGGATTTGCAGCTCGTATTATTTCGAAACATCGTACACTCTATGTATGACTTTTGGCCTTTGGGTTTTTTATAGTTGGGTGCGTCCGACTGATCGGCTGCGTCCTTACTGATTCCAGCTCTCTTTTCATCTCCGCAGAGTTAATATTTTAATTTATGATATTGTTGACGAGCTTTTAGGTTTTAACGTCGATGGCAAGTCAGGCAGTCAGTAAATCAGTCAAGACAAAGCATATGATATATGTATATATAAATATACATTTATGTTTGTGTGTATGTGTGTTTAAATAAGCACACGGATATGCTGCTTATTATGGCTGAAGTTGTGCTTGTTGCTCCTGTCCGCGGCCTTAAAGTCGTGGCTGATGCCTTTGGCTTATTTGCAGGCTGAGCAGCGAGCGAAGTTTTCAAGTATTTGCTCTTTGAATTTCCTCAACACCTCAAGGCCTGCTCGGCGCACGCACATTTATAACACCCACACACACACACACACACACCCACACACACACTCCCACACACACCCACCGACATTGCACATTGAGTTTGGCGAACTTTTCAAAAAGCGCTTTAGCGTAAAAACGCTCCGTTGGGCACCACAGCGAAAGTGAGCGGAATGCGGTTCTAAAGAGGTGGAAGGTTAAAAGAAGCTGAGCACGGAGGGGCGGACGGGTGGATGGGTGGATGGGTGGACGGGTGGACGGAGGGCAGGGCGGGGTGGCAAGTTGCTGCCTGCTCGGCATGCTTGGCCAAATTTAAATACGTAAACTTTACCTGACAGCAATGTGGGGCGACTTGTAATTTTCTTTTAGTCAACTTTGAACGCGCTCAAAATGATTTGCATGCGTGTCTGCTGCCTGCTGCCTGCTGCCTTCTGGCTACGCCAACGTGGCGTATGCGTAATATTAGTTTGCCACAGCCCGTCGCACCCTTCGGCACTTTTTTCGGTTGCGAATTAAATGCAAGCGGTGTCCGTGCAGAGCGGCGCGCTCCTCACAAAAGCAGCTGCTGAGCATGGCAGAAGCGCACAAAACCACAACAAACAACTGAACCTGATGAACGCAGAACGCAGTGAGCGCTGCGGGTGGAACACAGCAATGGGCGGACAGATGGGCGGGCGGACGGCAGGACGAACTCGCAACACAACCGCAAAGCGGAAAAACCATGGGGTCTCTAGTAGGTTCTACGGGTAGATATTAAATTCAAAAGGTGAAAATTCACATTACAGTTGCTACATCCGATCAGGAATATATTATGCGCGGGCCTTACAGTTACAGTTCCAATGCAGATACTTTCATTCTTCTGCTACGCATTTTTCCGCAATCATTTATTTTTAAAGTATTCCTAAGTTTAAATTGCAGCAGTTTTCGTTAGGAATATCGTAAAAGCCATCAAATAAATCTCAAAATCATATTAATAAATCAGTAAAACTCTAGATTCAAATTTGCAAGTTTTAATTTTTGATATATTTTATTATTTTTTTTAATATTAAGAATATGTCATCAGCAATAAGTTTATTAGTAAATTAATTAATATCAGTTTTGCCTTTTTAGTTGAGCCATTATCTTTGATGACATAGATAATAAATTTGTTTATAGATAACTATTAAACACAAATTTGCCTATTAGGCTCAAACCGTTTTCTCAGCCTGATGCTTGAATATGTATGTGTATAGTGTCAGCACACTTTCGTTTTTCTGTCAACTCACGCTGGCAGTTGTGTTTTGCTGTTTTTTTTAGTCTTGGCCAAAATCTGGCCAAAAAGAATGCAGTCATCACACGCTGGCAAAATCAGATTTGCTCTACTAACCGAGTGCCCCAAGCATCCAAGCATCAATCTGCATTTCCATTCTCTGCGCATTTAATCTCAGTGCTTCATTTGGCCATTTCTCCGGTTTGTTGTAATGAGAATTTGCTATGGATAATTACTCGTACTCGCACCCGTACTCGTGGTTATACGGCATCGCATTGCATGGAAATGGCGGCCAATGATGTGGCAGATAGTGAGCATTTTTAGCAATTCATTTAGTTTAGCATTGGCAGGAATGGCAGCGAACCTCAAAGCTAAAAGTGTTCCGCATAATTTTGTGGTTTCATTTCATTTCTTTTTTTAAGCCAACGGTTCCCATTATGGCCTCCTCCCCCTCCGTCCCTCCGCCCCTCCCTAAATCTTCACCTATCTCGGTTCGCATTTCAATTGTCCGTTTGTCTGTCCGTCCGTCTGTCCGTTTCTCTGTTTGTCTGCTGCCAGTTGCTGTGTGCGGTTTAAGCCTCATTTCCTAGCACTTCCGCTTTTGGCATATGAGTAGATAGTATGCCACACACACACACACACGCCATGCTTTCAAATACACACACACACGCACACACACTCACAGCGTTAACTGCTCTTTGGGAGCTTGTTGGCTGCTGAAAAATGCAAAACTTTCATTTGCACTCGGTGTTCGTTATGCGGGGAAAACCGAGGCAGGCCAAAGAATTTGTGTGGAGTTTTGCAGTTAGACGAGATGCAGAGTGCGAAAATGAAAGAGACAAACATACCAGAAAGAGAGGGAAAGAGAGGGAAAGAGAGAGAGGAAGAGAGAGAGACAGAGAGAGAGCGAGCGGCATGGCCTTTAACTCTGTGAGACCCGGTTAGCATTTCTCTGCAATTTATTAGAGTTTCATTTCCTTTTGTTTTCGTTACCCTCTCCTTTCTCTTTCTCTCTCTCTCTCTCTCACTGTCTCTCTCTCTCTCTCTCTGCTCTCTTTCTGTCTGTTCTTAGAATTGCATAAGTAAATAACGCACGTAAATGCATTTTTGTTTAAAAGGCCCGAAACTGCAAATTCAACAACAAACAAAAACCAACTTCAAAACAAAAACCAAACTCCAGCTGCCAAATGCTTCAACTGAAACAGATACGCTCGGTTTGAAACGAACCGTTCCGGAACCAGAATTTTCAAATTTTAATAAAGCTTATTTATGTGGTTTATTTAATTTATTTGTATATCATAAATTAATAGTATACGCTAGAGAAACTGTGGCCTTTAGGCTGGTGATAAATTTCTAACCAAACATTTACAAAACAAAGATTTCAATTGCATTCCAGCAGTTTCGAGTTTACCTTTAATGCCTTAGTATTTAGGATCTATTTAAATTTATAAAACCCAAATAAATTTCATCCGAAATGAAAACCAAATATTGTAGATACTGAACCAAATTATATAAATTCGGACATACGACATAATTTTATTGTTTTTTGCTCAGCATGATTTGAATTAAATGTTCTAACATCGGATTGAAAAATTGATAAAATAAATCATAAAATATTAATACACATAATATTATTATTATTATTTAAAGCGCATCTTCAACTTGCTTATTATTATGAAAGAAATCTGCAGAATCGACTGAAAGCGCAACGTATTGGGCTTTTAGGCTTTAAGTGCACTGTGGTCTGTACACAGTTAGGGGAGGGACAGTGGAACAGACAGACAGAAAGCTGGATGTTTGGTCAGCTGGGCGAAAAACATTTCCAGCAGGCCGCAAAACAATTGCACATATATTTAATAAACAAGTTGTTTGTGTGGGTGAGAGCGAAAATAACTGCAACAAGAACTGCAAAAAAACAAAACAAAACAAAAACGTAACAAAAAGAAAACAAACAAAAACAGCAAGAGAAATGGCAACAGAAACAACGTATAGAGCGACAGCTAAAAATGAAAACTGGAAAACGGCAAATGGCAAATGGCAAATGGAACTCTAAACATGCAATCGAAAGAAAAGTTTTGCACGCCTTTTTCTGACTTTAAAGTTGGTTTGTATTATTGAAATTTCATTTCGTTCACTGTAGAAGTGTGTCCTCTCCCCCTGTTTCCACCACTTCCTCCATTCAACAGTCAACTGTCTCTCTGACTGTGACTCTATCTAGGCGCCACGCCTACGAACTAAGCCATGCCACCCACAAATTTCTTTGGCTTTGCCTAGTATTACTTTTTACATGTTCAAAAAAACCCCTGAGCACCATTCTAGTCAACTGTTAAATACCCTGTTAAATTGCTGCGTCTATTACGCCCACGTCCATGTTTCAAGTCTGCCGCCAAATAAAATCACTGAAGCGTGTGATGGATTAACTTTTCACACCCTGCACACAACGGGCACAAGGGGTCGCTCTTTGGAAGCGTGCTACGCAGTCAGAGCAGCAACAATCCAACTTCTCAATGAGTATACACCACGAACAGGAAGTACAGGGTATCGGCACAAGCGACATTTTCATTTGAAAAGGACGAAAGCAGCTGAAGCGACTAAAACAGGCAGAGGACATGCAGTTGAACATGCAAGAGCCTATTTACGTTGGCTGGCATACTTTTAGGCGGAAACAACACTTAATTGATTTGCAAAGTGGAACGAAGCATTTAAAAGCACACAGGGCAAAACACGAAAAACGAAAAAAGAAAACCGAAACACCAAAGACATAAAGAAAGCGCAAACGAAAATGAAGCTAAACAAAAAGCTCACATAAAAAAATTAAAACGAAGCAAAAAAAAAATTAAAACAAAAATTCAAAAAAAAAAAAAAAAACGGTGAACCGTATTCAATTTTTGCCTGTCGAAATTGCAAAAAGTGGGCAGGAGACAAAGCCAGAGTTCCATGTACATTGATGTACACTGAGCAAAATAATTTAGGTAATACTATGATACAAAATAAAAACAAATTAAATAAACAATACATGTAATAAGTTTAGATTCTAATCTTAATAGTCAATAGATTTCGCTTTTCAGCGTATTTGTTAATTTATACATTTTTTTTAACCTTTTTAGATTGCTCTTGTTTAAGCTGAGTAAGACAGTGAGTTAGTCAGGACAAAGTATATTATAAGTTCAAATTATATTTCATTAAAATTAGTATTTAATTTATGTATATATTAAATATACGCACAACAAAATCCAATGAAAGCTAAGCGTCGATTAAATGTTTAATAAACGCAATCAATATATAATCACACTGCAGCTACGCATTTAAACGTTTTTTTGCGCAGTGTATAAGTGTACAGGAATTCAACAGCACCAACAATCGATGGGAGACTAAAAAAGCGACTAACTCATATAACAACAAGAGAAATCTGCTGTAACTGTTGCTGTTGCTGCTGGAAAGGCTGCTGCATAGCAATGGCAGCTGGCTATAGCATAATTTTTGGGGCGGCATGCATAAAATGCAAAAAAGCGATGGCGATGGCGATGGCGATGGCATCGAAGCGTCCGCTCAATTGTAATGGTCTCCATCAAGCCGTAGACTGGTGCTTCTCTTCGATAGCGCATCAATGGAAAGCAATCTGCAAATGCTTTGTTGCCAAAGCATTATTAAACTGGAATTTTCATTTGTAGACTAACACACACTCGGATAAACCAGTCGGACTCGCCCGACTGCAGCATACCCTGCACCCTTTACAAATATTTATTTATATTCTTATACAAATATTTTTAAAATATTGTATAAAGCGCCACAACAATGCTTTTTCTTACGTTTTTACTGTAACAAAGCAAAGCCTGCACTATTGTTTGTTTAATAATTTTTATGTTTATTAATCGATTATAATGTGTTTTTCAGGACAGTTAAATATAATAGAATACAGAATATATTTTAAATTACAATCTTCAATGTTCGCTAGTATGCTAATTATGATATTTTATTTTTGTATGCAACATTTGAAATAAAAATGGTCAGCGCATATAATTAAATACCTGTCTCAATTGTGAAAATGTCTGTTCCAGCTCATAGTTTCTGGGATATATATATATATATAGACAAAGAAGGCTATACTATTGTGGTCTGCCACGCCTTCTGCCAGTTACATACACTTGCACAAAGTTATTAATCCTGTTTGTACCCATTTCATGGGTAGAGGGTATAAATATATGTAAGGAGACAGTTAGACACACACACCTAGAATGGTGAAAGATGTGTGTGTATGTGAACAGGAGCAACATCTGCGCCTGAATCTGAGGGGCACGCTCCACTGATTCAGCTGTGAAGCAAATCCTGCTTTTCACATTTGTATTTAGAGCGGAGACACCCGACTTACCCCTTAGAAATGGCTTTACACGCTGCGGACAACAGTCGTTTAGTTGGTTTCATTTCGTTTGGTTTGGTTTCGTTTGGTTTGCTTTCGTTTGCTTTCATGGGACTTGGAGATTTTGGGCCTGAGAGCGTAGATAGGTGCCTGAGCTGCGACTCCACTCAGAGAAAAAATCAATCAGTTCCCACTTGATTCGATTCACAAACGGTTCAAAAGTGTCAACCAGTGAGAACTTACTTTATTCAAGTGATCCTCATATAATCCTCATATAATTCCTTGATTTTTTTTGAATGGAATTTAATTTATTTCTTCAATCTATGATTATTTTCCTTAAGTCAACACAGTTTCTTCTTAATCAGTCTTCTTTGAATCCATCTAATCTTTTCTAGATTCAATTTAGATTATACTTAAACCAATCCCAATTATTTCTTGCAAAACAGGACAATTTTCGGATTGATTTATTCCATAAAAAACTTAAACTTTTCTCCCTGCTTAGAAATTAAGAAATATTCAGCTTGCTTTTTTCTGAGTGTGGGATTGAGTGTTGGGGCTGTTCGGTTTTCCAGATGCCAACTCCCAGAGTTGTCTCAGGTAAAGCCCTTGCAATAGCAACAATTTTGTTTCGTTTGGCAAAAAATGTCGAGTCATACAATTTGAGCCACGTCAAACGACAGCAACAGCAGCAGCAGCAACAGCAGCAGCAGCAGCAACAGCAGCAGAAGCTGGAACAGGAGCAACAACGGCGACAACAAAGGCACATCCACATCATTATGATTATGCAGCTCTTTATCATCCCGCTGGCTTTGGCTATAGGTACCTAAACATGGCCATGCTTGCATGAACATATCTCTCCCCCTCCCTTCCCCAACCGAACCCACACACCCACACATACACAATTGTATTGGTATAGAACGATATCACTACGTAATAGTACAGAAAATTGTACTTTGTTTCTGCAACGTTTTACACTCGAGCGCTCTATTGTTATTATTACTACTATTATTATTATTATTATTATTTTTCTTCTACTCTGTTGTTATTTACTTGTTGCCGTTGCCATTGCTTGTTTTTAGATATCCCTTGGCATGGACTGTGGCATTTGGATTGGTATTGAAATGTCACAGCCAAGGAAATTAAAAGCCCACAAGTTTTTTGTTATTTCAGCTTTAAGGTCTTTTGTTTGAATTAAATTATAATCACCATCAGAGCCATGAAAACTGTAGGCCATGTTAAGTTTACAAATTATTGATAAATATTTAAAGTAAAATATAAAAACCTTAAAAGCTGTTGACTTCAAATAACTTCGTATCGTATTTGTAATATAACTTGCCGGAATTTACATTAAATAAATGTATAATAAATTAAATTAAAATTTGTTGATAATTACCATAAATATTCAACATCTGCTTAATAATTGCAAACAGTTACAGGAAGTATTACAAATATTTAAATGAACAAAACTTTGTTAAATTATTGCAATCCAAAAAAGAATTCAATTAAATTTAATGATGGTTATGCAGCGAAAATTACAAATTTAAACCTTGTAATATTTTATTTAATTTTATTTAATGTCAACCATGAATGGAAATGTTGTAGTCGAGCAGAGTTTTAGAGTGCAATTTGAATGTATTTTTAATTTGGCGGGTCTTTGTTTGGTGGCATGCCCCTCTGCCAAGTATATATGTTGGTATTTTATCTGCCAGCCAGGTAGGCAGTCGTATTTTACAGGTAGCAGTAGAGGTATGCGGGGGAGTGGGGGAATATGTACGCCGGGATGAACGCTATTGATAATCTTGGCTGCTGTTGCTGCTGCTGCTACTTTTGCTGCATTTATTGTTCATTCAAGGACTGATGATGGCGCAATGCGACATTCCGAATGCGTTGCCAGGAATGGCAGCATAATGCGCCGTTTCCACTGCCGCGACCAGTCGCATTATCAAAAACTCCTTAGGCAGCAGGAGGCAGAGGGGGCAGTGGCAGCAATGGCAGCAATGGCGGCAGTAATGGCTAATGAAATAAGCATGGCGGAGCTTTGGGCTTTAGTCACGCATGCCGAGCGAATTGAGTCGAGTGCACTTTAAATGCCAGCTCTCACTCAACGGCGCTTACTTTGCAACCGCATACATATATAACGAGCAGCGGTATAAATCAGCATAGAAACGCAGCGAGTCTGCGTAAAGCGAACACTGAGAGAAAATATCTACAACTTGCTACAATTATTTAAAAGACCGACGCTTGTAAGTCATTCAGTTATCTCAACCTTCAATGTCTAGATCTTGATACAAATGTAACTAAAAGCTAAACAAAAACTATTAATGTGACAACTATTATTTATATGGTTAATAACTTTTAACAGATTGATTTGATAAGTTTACACGTTTATTAGAGTGTACTTTGAGTCCGTTTTTTTGCTCTGCTGGTTGTAGATAACAGCGGATTGCTTATCCTCAGCAGCTTTGACTGCCTCGGGCTGTTTAGTATTTCATATACATATTTCTGCATTCTCCCTTGCGCGATTCTGGAGCTCTGTTAGCGTAATTCGCTCGATCAAACCCGTGATGGGAGCGGAAATGTGCGCTTCTGCAGCCGGACTTTGGCTGCACTTTGTGGCACGGACACAGGAGTTGCAGCAGTGAACAGTGTCTATCTGTCCCTCTGTCCCTGTGTCAGTCAGTCAGACTGTCGCTCAGACAACCACTGTGAGTCTGTCAATGTATTGAAGTGATTTAAAATATACATTAAAATACACATTGCAATTGCTGTTCAATAAACGTGCTCTCTATCTCTCTCTCTCACTCTCGCGCTCTTTCGCTCTCGCTGTGAAATCTTTCTTTTATGCTTTGTTGATGCCTGAATCATGGCTGCTTCTTTCTCATTTTAATTGGCTTCGCGGTGCGTGTGCATCTGTGTGTATCTGTGTGTATTCAAGTATCTATAGGTATGGCCAGCAAACACTACTTTTACAGTCTTACTGTGCCTGCGGGCGACACAAACATGGCTATATTTTAATTAAGCCAAGCAATGAAAGCGAATCAAAGCGCTTTTGATACGCCCACTATGCCCTACTCCTGTCTCTCTTTCCCTTTCTCTCTCTCTGTCTGTCGATTCTCCCTCGCCAGCTGGTCAATTTCCTAAGTAAATCTCAATGCAAACGACAGCAGTTTCTGTCAACTTATTAAATTTTCGATAACATGTTTCATGGCTGGCCCTACTTGAACTGCAAACCGCTTAAAACATCAGTTCCAAAAATGCGTTTACTGTTAGAATAGTAAATGCTCTATAAAATAGTAAGACAAGTGCTATTTGGCAAAGTAATCAAAGATTGATCTTCTTTAAATATGATCTTTAACACAAATAAAAGCGCATTTGTATGACGAGAGCAATAAATTTGGAATTCTTTTGATCGTCGGTACCATCGATAGTCAGCGATCATTTTTCCCTAGCCATCGATAACTGTCGATGGTGACCAACAATCGGTAATTCTGCACTACATGTATTTTATTTTTGCACAGCGATTGGCAACTGACATCAAAATCACCAAAATCATAGCTGTCATAAAAGAAAAGCATCGGCATAAACTGCGCCAACTTTATTATGGAGATTCGACAGTAACAACTACAATCTGAGCCAAGTTAGTAAGTTTATCGAAGTCTTACAGCCGAACTACAGAGTGCGCTGCGAGCAAACAGATTTCATAGGATATCGAGGCCAACATTGTGGCCATACTGTTGCCACGTTTGTGGCATCATCTAAATATTCATTTAAAATTCGTAGTTTGCCCGGTGGCAGCGTCGAGAACGCTTCCACGTTTGCCAGTTTGCCAGCTAAAGGTAAAAGCGTTTTACGATGAACTCCAATTGATATTTTCAGCAAACGAATTTCACTTGTCCTTGTTGTTGGCCCATCATCAGAGAACTCATTGACAACAACAACAACAACAAGAGCAGCAACAATAATGCCACGGAGTACGCGGTAGCATCTGCCCGTGCCACGTGATGCCTCAATGCCCAGCGGCTGCTGACGCACCTGCAACGTTTCTCGATTGAATTTCGTTGAGTCGTGGCCCACTGTTGGGTTAACGCTGCACTGTGGGCTGCATTGCAAAAAAACTGCCCAGAATTCGAAAGAAAACTAAGATTATTTCATGCAACTCCATTAAAGATATAACTATTTTTAAACATAACATACCTTTACCAAAACGTCTATATATAATTAATCGATAACAATTATCGACATCTGTATAACCCTCAAATTTGTATCGAACCTCCAAAATCCAACGGTCACACAGCAGATTGTTGTGAAACAATTGGTGGGGATTTTTTTGGTCAATTTATGTTAACCAACATTATGCGTTTGAACAAAAAAAATATGTTGTAAATGATGAATAAATCTCGATAAATTTGTGTTTTTGTTCATTGGGAAAAACTATGTTAAAATCATCGTTAGATGTATTTATTGTCTATATAAAAGATCAATTTGATTTAAAGTTTATCAAATACTTTAGACGCAATAGCAATAATTCACTGAATGCATATGTTTGTTGCATACCGTAAGGGGCATCGTAGGCGATATGCAGATCGACTCGTAACGTATTTTGGGTATTTTATATTTTATGTTCATCAAGTGTACCAAATATAAAGTCTGTAACTTCATTCTAAGAGCTTATGCCAGCTTTTTTTGCGATGCAGCCCACCGTGCGCTGCATAGTGAGCGGGGGAGTCAACGCCAGGCGGAAGGGTATGGTGGCAGCTGCGATGCTTTTTTTTTAATTTCGAGAGCAGCACACACACACACATACACAGTCGTGCCACTTGCTTCAGTTAAGAACTCAACTTGGCTTTAATTTTAAAGCCTCATTCAGTCGCTCTACTTTATATTAAACCCAACCTCTTCTTTCTCTTTGCAGGTAAATATTGGCAGCATGCGCAAATATTTGACTTGCATTCGCCCGCTTGCAACTTGCAGCCTGCAACCTGCAACCTGCAACCTGCAACTTGCAACTTGCAACTAGCAGCACTGTCATCGTTGGCTTTTACGCTTGTGAGTCAACTCCGTGCACTTTACTTTGAAACGAGCTTACACTATGCAACAAAATCAAACTGAAAGTTCAAACGCCTCTTTGAAAACGCCATTGAATCCGGCAAACATTTGTGTCATGCAAACGCACCGAAAGTTACAGCCGTTTTTGCAGTGCTAGTTAATAAATATAAATGCTTAATTGTATTGGAGCAGAACGGTACACTACAAAAACTACACAACAAAAAAAATCAAGTTTATCGCTCGTTTGTATTAGCATTTTATTCTGCAAAGTACAGTTGTATGAAGTTTATTCTGAATCATCAAAGTAAGGTGTAGAGTAAGATTTTAGGGTAATTGATTTTTTGAGTGAACGATTTGACAAATCAAATCAATTTCACTAGTTACCACACACATTACTTACGATCGATTTATTTTTATAAAACTATCTACAAAATTAAATGTCAAAGCAGAGATAAGTTTTTATATAATTGCTTCGATTTTCAAAGATTAATAGTGCAATTGCAATATATAAACACTCTTGTGCTCAAAACTCTGCAGAATATGGCTGCTCATAAAACACTTTTCGACCCATTTTAAAAAGTAAACGCATGTCTGTGTGATTTGCAAGGAAAATGAAAATCTTAACGTACCTAAGGCTGCAGAAATTGCGAATCTGATTTGGTTTCTGGTTTATCAGGTATTCCGGTTGGCCAAACATGTAAACGTCAAATTTAATGGCAGTTAGCCAGCTCTAATGCTGCCTGATCGAAAGAGGCAAAGAAAATAGTTATATTTTGTTGTATATTCATGAACAATAAGAACAGCTGGCAAGAAGCGAAAGGAAACTGTAACTTCTGCAACTCCAGCAGCAGGTGCAACTAAATTTAAGTGCCCCTCAGACGCAGAGCAAAACCTACAACGGGCAAGAGGCAGCTGAAAACTAGCTTATGACTTGCAGACATCTGGAGACGCACTTGTTACACACAATTCAGATAAAAGCAGATAGTACAAATGCAATATAAACAAAGGTGAGCTACGTGTTAAACGCATTTGTTGCACTTGAAACTTGCCAGTTGCCAGTTGCCAGTTGCCCCGGCAGCCAGAGTGGAGCCAAAGCGGATTGCTTCCGACTAAGTGCATGCGGGATTTGAACTTTGGTGATTGTTGGTTTTATTGGGTTGTGGTCCATCAACGGAGCTCAACGCGACCTGCAGAAGGGCACAAAGTGGGGGTAGAAGGGGAAAAAGAACAGGGCAAACAAAAGTGCGCAAACCTGAAAGTTTTCGCATAATCCTTACATAGAAACTGTTGTCGGAGTTTAAACGCAGTAAAGCGATCGCGGTAATATAAAATTGCACAAAAAAATAAATAAATCCTAAAATATTTTAACAAAGTTGCTGCCAATTGAGATATGATATCCGATTATGAAGTTCTTTCCGGAGACCAGTGTCATTAAATGCAATAAAAATGAATTAGTTATTAAAAATAATAAATAATCTACATATAAAGTTCTTTATCCTAACTAAGTGTTGGATACCAGGTTGTATCAAATTGTTGCGACTAAAGTGAAGTCAACGAAGATTATATAAGCGGAAGCAAGATGTACTGAAGAAATTGGTGGCTCAACCGTTATCAGTAAGAGTTGGGTCAGCGCGAGTTGGGCCAGCGAGAGTTCAGAACAATACTAAACAAACGCCGGTTGGGCTCAAAATTGTATTTAAAGAATTAAAGAGAGAGAACCATTTTGCGGTTTTGTGTTTGCGGCATATATGTACACATGCTATGATTTTTTTAACAGTTTATCTTTCATGGCTCAAGAGCTCTCTGAAGTTGTTTTTTATTGCTCGTACACAGTCATTTCTTTTGTACTTTTGCATTCTTTGTGCGGTGCGCGCTTAATCCCAAGCAGTGTACCCACAGTTTGTCGTGCACTCTCAATGTGACAACAAGATGCATTCACTTCATACAAAACATGTTCAGGTTTTGATAGTGGAATCGTTCACTTGCTACTTTGATGCCATTCATTCTGTATTTGCATGCACAGTCTAACAAAGGCATGGGAAAACTTGCTTGTTGGGCAAATGGACATTCAATTGCATTCAATTATTTATTTATTCACATTTGTGAAAGAAAATATTTATGCAATAATATAAAATTATTATTTTTTTATTTATTTATTTATTTTATTTAAAGTCGACTGAGACCAGTCGGCCAAGAGGAATTATATGACAAATTAAATTAAAATAATTAAAATTTATTTTAAAAATATAAGATAAGAAAATCTGGGAGAAAAATAAGATTTAAATATGGAATCATAGTATTAAAGAAAAAAGGTCCAGCATTCGCTGCGAGGATATGGGAAAACCCAGAAAAACCCAATCAGACCAAGATTAGTGGTTAGTTGTGTTAATCACTATTACCAAGCTACAATACAGTATTATGTTGAGTTAGAAAATTAAAAATAACAAACTGAATACAATAATTAATAAGTTATAGTACGACACAAATGATAAAATAATAAAAAAATAAATTAATAAAAAACTAGCGTTGTAAAAAGCTGCTGAAAAGCAAACTTATTTTATTCATATCTTATATGAATATAATCTGAATTCAAGCGCATCAAAACAAATCAGTTTATTTCATGTTCGAAGAATTCAGTAATGATATAAGAGTGCTTCGTGAATTGCGCAAAAGTATTTGTGCACACGTGGCGTATGCGCGATGCGTATTTACTTACATATCACTCATACGCCACGTGTGCACGTGAGACGAAGTGAAAGCAATTGTCGACGGCGTTTTGTATTTTTATAAGCTGCTCTTTAAGAGTTCTATACTTTGTTAGAAAATATAGCTTATGTTACAAACTATCAAACTCTAATTTCTATTCAACTAAAGAAATGAAAGAAGCGAAAGCTGCACAGGAGTGTCAGTCGTTATTTTTGACAGTGCACTGCACTCTGAACACTGAATGCCGAATAGTTAACCGCAGAGCAGTACTTCTGTCTCGTTGTATTAATGGCACCACGTATTGATTTTAAGTCATTGCTCCTGCTCTTGTTATTGTTCTGGTTCTTGTAAGACCCTGTACTTTTAAAAGGTACAAAGGGGTATATTAAGTTAGTGAAAATGAGATATGAGCCGAGTCGATATAGCCATATCCGTCTGTAGTTTCTATGAATATCTCAAACTTTAAGCGCTAGACACCATATTTAGACTCCATTTTTTCATGAGGAACAGCAAAGATATGCAACAGACAATTAGCTCGATTGGCAGAATAGCTTACCCTATGCGAGCGCTTAGTGTATTGGATTTGTTAGGGTCTCCTCCTGTCGGTCACGTCCGACTGGTCTGCTCCGTCCATACTGCTTCTTGTTGTTATTTATTATTTTTATTGCTGTTGTTTTCACTGTTGCATGTTTGCTCGGAAACTGCGCTGCGTTCGCAGTTTAAGTTCACGCATAAAAGTTGCTTAAGTTTATTCGCTTAAAAGCCGTATACACACAGAGCGAGTGCAATTAAGTTGCTGGCAGAAATCAGCAACTGAGAAACTGCTGCGTAATCTGGCGTACTCGGCGTATGCGTATTACAAAGAGCAGGAAAAACCAACATTAATTGGCATTGGATTTTGGTAAGCGATGACTGGCCAGTTCCGTGGTTCCATGATAGCCACAGTCGTAATTAACGTCGGAATAAAAAAAGTGATTAAACAATGCCCACACACAGGCAGCACATTAAATTTAATTCGCGTGTACAAAAATTACAACTTACTGCAAAAATAATACCATGAGATCCATTGTGAGTGCTCAGCGAAATCTGTATTAAATATCATATTTATTACTTGTTACAACTGCATTAAGAGCACATTAGTAAAGCGCCGAGAGCCGAAGCGCTTTTGTTTAAATGTACATAATCTCAGATAATAATTGAATTATATCAGATCCTTCTCACATTTCGCATTCAACAACAAGCCCCGACAATACCAGACAACAGCTAAACGAGTTGATAAATGTGTGCAGACAAAACAAAACAAGAATTTATTTGTTTTGCTCTTTCCTTTCCCAAATTCGAAAAAAAAAAATGGCCAGCAATTAAGATAAAAATGAGACAACATTTGGCTACCAAGCTCACAAAAAAACACAGCATGTAAATTTGCCATAGAATAAATTGTGTTTTCCGCAATATATTTTGAACTCTATTTATTTGGCAACGCTTGATAAATGCAGTCAAAAGTGCTGGCTGAGAGGTCTGTCTACAAGCACGAATTATAGCGTATGGCGCCTTCTGTTTATCGATTCTAATTAATAAAAAATGATTTATAACAAACTAAAGAATGTTGGCCCAGCTTTGGAGGTCTTGAATACTTTGTACACCCTTTACCTATTGAAAATGGGTATGCACAGGGTTAATAAATTTATGCGTATGTTTTTAACAGGCTGAGGTAGGCATCCCCACAAAGTATATATAGTCTTGATCAGGGAGTCGAACTGTCTGTTTGGATGATTTACTTTTAATTTTATTTCCAATATATTCAAAATGCTTAACAGAATATTTCTAATATTAAAATATTTAAAAATAATATATTTAAATTGGAGTACAGGGATTTCTACAGTCGGGCGCATCCCACTGATGTGCTCCGCCTATTCTGGTTGAATTTGCACTTAAAGTCGCTGCTGTTGTTGTTGTTGTTGCGAACAGCGCCAAAAGCGATTAAACAATTTCATTAATTTTACGTTTCTGCAATATCTCTTTCACTGCGTCCAGCCCTAACTTCAGACGGCCAAGAACAGCGCATACTTTCGTTCAGGTCTAAAAAAATCCAGCGGCCACTTCAAACCCACCTCAGAGTCAAATATTATTAAAATTTACGAGAGACTCGGTAAATGCCTTTCTTTGGCAAAGTTTTTCTCCTTTTTCATGGCAGCCAAGCGATGGCAAGTGGAGGAGATGGAAGAGATGGAGATATATGCATGTATATAGCAAAGACAGAGCCCGAGAATAAATAAGAAAAGATGTGGACGCTGAGGCAGAGTGGCCCTTGAGACGCACCGTTTGCATTAATGGTGCAAAATCTAAAAAATACAAAAAAGAAGCCCCATTTGTGTTAGAGAAGACTACGCCAGCTGCGTTTCAAGTGCACTCTGAACCTAAAAGCATAAGCCTCAAGGCCTCTATCACTTTCGCCTACTTTCGCTCGTTCGCTTTGTCTGTCTTGCTCTGGCCATGATGCGGGGGGCACGATGCCAAGGGGCGGCCAAAGGAAATTGTTAAATTAAGTGCTTGCCAGGCGGTAGGCGGAACGAATTGAGCAGGCCCTGGTTGAGGTACTGAGCTGGCGTCAGTGCAAACTTGAAGTGCAAGGCGTTGCCCTGGAAGGTAGCAAGTGAAAGTTTTTAATTTACTATATCACACGCACACACTCGCAAGCACGCGCACACGCGCACACACACAGACAAATCGGCATTGCAGCAGCGACAAGTTTTATCATTGCCTACTTTTTGGGGCGCCGCTAGCAGTAATCAACGCGTGGTAAGGTCTTGCCAAGAATATATATGCCACAATGCCAAAGCAGCAGCCTCTGAAATAAACCCAACTCTCGTGGCAGCACTTCCTCTGCTGTTTTCGATTTCATTCTCATTTTCGCCTGTGCACGACGCATTCGTGCGGAAAATTAAATTCACTGACTGTCTGCCTGCCTGGCTACAGTGGCTGCCCTGAAAGCGTATCCCGAACCGAATCCTAGCTCCAAATACTCGAAACCAGCGCCACAGTCTTTCTAGACCCTGAACCCACGAAATGGGTGAAAACAGGCATGATAACTTCGTGCGAATGACACCACAAAATATATATATATATAATCAAATTCAGTGTTTACTAGTTGGTAGAGATAATAATCGAAATCTGTGCATAATTAGGAGCGATGTGATGAATCAAAGTTTTGCTCATTTGATAAGCAGAGATTTAGCAACAGCTTATATATATGTGTATAGCATGCACAAACACATAAATTTATTATTTATTATTTACTTAATTAGGATTCCAGGTATTCTGCATTCGAGCGCGTTCGACTGATCTGCTGCGTTCTTTCTGGTTTTTTTTATCCTTTTTTTGCCCCAGTCGCAGCCACGCCTTGGCACCGTGCCTTTCTGTTGCCGTTGTTGTTTCCGTTGCAGTTGAAGCTATAGCTAAAGCCAAAGCCAAAGCTGATTCTGAAGTCGTGCGCTTTCATTCAATTTTTAGCAAGTGCTGCCTGCCACTTAATTTCCGCCAAAGTTTGTAATTTGCCACTGAATAGAGTGTGGGCCAGGCTATATTCTCATCGCCGGATCGAGAGCTGTGGAGCTGAGGAGCTGTTGATGATGGGGAAGGCATTGATGTTGGTGAAGAGGAGTAAAGAATGGCATAGTTTGGTATTGGAAAGTAGTGTAGTAGATAAAAGTATTGCTGGCTCTGAAGCAATTGGCAAGCGATTCTCTTTCAAAGACAAACGTGACGCTGACGTCGCCAAATTGAATTGTAATCTGTGTGCCGCACACAGACACACACACTTGCACACTTACAGCGGCGGAAACGGAAGTTTATAAGAATGCAGTGTCGCGTAGGCATACCACAAAGCACAAACTGCCTCAACATCACAACCGATTATTGACGATTCGTGCTGAGCTTGGCTAAAACTGAACTCAACCGAACCGAACCGAACTGAACTGAACTGAACCGAAATTCAGGCATCCAGCGAAGCGCACAAAATCACTTCCGATGAGATTTCAATTTAGCGATTACCTAATTGACACTCTATGTAATGGAAGCAGCCTTCCTGTTGTCCCACCTGTCTGCCTGATATTCAGCCTCTAGACTTGAAATAAAGCTCGAGCTGGCGCAAATTTAGTTATGGCTAAGGCCCAAACATCACAAGTCACTTTAAATCGCCTGTGGGCTGACTTATCAACAGCTACCAATGAAAGTCTCATTAAAACTTAGAACTTTGCGCTTAATTAAATGCTAAAAGCACGCTTTGAAATTTGGAAAATTGTTATAGAACACAAAGTAGCAGGTGAAGCACGTGAAGCGATTTCTAAAAGCATCATTTATGTTAATATACCAAATAATTATAAAGCTATAATTATACTGCTGAGCAAAGTGCGCCTCAAGTAAACAAAAACACATTACGAGCAGAGTTTATTTAGCTTTTCTGTAAGTGGAAGCAGTATTATGTTTATAACTTGGAAAAATGCTTAGTCTCCTTATTTATCTGCTTTTATCTC
>JAWNNJ010001372.1:0-13224 GCA_035045125.1 Hypselothyrea guttata
CAGTTTGATAGTAAACAACACTAAGATAACTTATACATAATGCAGCCGCTCCGCTGCTGGCTTTACTGGCAGCGCAGCTACGCGGCTTAGCCTAAGCATAGCCTTAACGAATTTGTACAAGAGAGACATTGTCCAACCATTGAAGCGACACCTACATGTTGCTCTTAAAGTAAAAGATCAAAATAAAATATACTAACGGCGCGACACATATAAGTTAACACCTTAAATATTCAAAACAATAAAAATAATTAAATAACAAAATAAAATACCTAAAACAACAATAACTAAAACCACTGGGTCAGCGTCTGCACTGTTTCCTGCACACGCCAACCCAATGCTACCAAACTCAGCAGAATATTTGGCGACTGCACATCCGTTCCCACAGGCCAGCGAATTAGCTGGAATTGCAATCAGAGCATTGCACAACGCTGCCAACGCTGCCAACGCCGCTACCGACGTCGATTACAACTCAAGACACAGCTTAGGGACTTAGATAGCGCATTATTAATTATCAGTCTACATTTTACGATCAGTGAATAAACACGTATAAAACAAATTCGTTAATTGTGTTGTTATTTTTTTATACAAAGTAATAATCAGAAAATTAACTTATATGTTGCGCCCAACGAAACCCCAAAGTCTTCTCGATACAATATAAACTACCGTAAAATCAAAACGGTCAAACCGATCACCGCTATTTTGGTTTTAAATAAAAGATTAAAGTTGCCCTGACTTATTCTTAATACATTATAAGAAGATTGGACGCATAGTTTCCTCCCTACATGAAAACTACCGCACTTGCAATCAAACTTTTTGAAAATTTTTCAATTTCAGACGAATTTTTTTTGGCAAGCTCGATAAAAAAAAATATTTTTTTCTTAAATATCATAAGTTATGTCAATTTCACGTTTTTTGGTATATCCCTCGTTAATATTGGCCTTTTAGTTTTTGTGTTATAAGCGAAAAACGAAAAATACCCGATTTACGCTGCATGTATGTAAAATTTTCCAAGGCAACAAGCGTTTCACCCACTTCCCATATATGTACTTTTATATACCTACACATGTAAAAACAGAAAATTCAAAAAAAGAAGGTGAAAACGATTACACAGATTTGTTAATATAAGGATATTTACACAAAAATAAAATTACACAAAAACACAAAGAACATACAATTATACAATTATTATTTTAAATATACTAACACGTGTAAAAACAATTTCAACAAACAAAACAACACACAAAAAATAAACAAAACGATTACACAGATTCATTAATATAAGGATATTACACAAAAAATACAAAGAACACAAAGAACATACAATTATACAATTTATTATTTTAAGTATACCTACACATGTAAAAAACAAGTAATATAAAGATATTTGCACATTTAAAAAATAACAAAAAACAAACAAAAAAACACACATAAAACACATATTTTGCACAACCTTGTTACTTAAGAACAATTACGTATACTCTGACACACACACACACAATTTATATTTTTTAAGGAAAATCACACTTACACATACACACAATTGCTAAAATTGTCATAGAATAGTTATACACATTTACGCATATTCAGCTCAACTTCCATTTAAAAAAAAAAAAACAAAAAAATATAATTGCTTTTTTTTTTAATATCTAAGAGCATTCCTTGCCCAAGTGGTGAGAGGAAGCCGGATATTCAGGTACGACGCGCCCATTGTGCCGTTGCAACAAGGTTCCATCTGGCGGATCAACGGGTTTTTTAAGTTGGCCCACGTTGTTGACCTAAATAGAATCAAAGAACTCATTGCGGACGTAGACAAAGAAGCCAACATGCTAACCGATGCGAGAGCTATTACTTTGATAAAGTTCTATCTACAAGGAACACTGGAGGGAATTAATAGGTTAACGAACCTTCCTTCGCGTAAAACGCGATCCGTCAATTGGTTGGGGACGGCTTGGAAATGGTTAGCCGGTTCCCCGGATGCCACGGACTGGAATCAGATCCTCGCTGAACAAAATTTCCTTGCGGAAAATAATAATCAGCAAGTGAGGATCAATTTCAGGATCTTTGATGTCGCCGAAGAATCGGTGCATTAATTAAATGGAATAATTGCCCAAGTAAATTCCATAAATGGCGATCTCCACGCCACGGCCTCAATCTTACATAGAGCTATAATTTTAGCTAATCAGGTCGATGAAATAACAAGGGCGTGCCAATTGGCCAAAGCAGGAGTCACAAACTCCAAGCTTTTGGACCATGAGGAAATAGATTCCATTTTGCAAGAGGTAGATAATTTACCGTATCAGAATGCCATTGAGGCGGTCGAGTTTTCTCGACCATCTGTATTAACAAACGATACCCTTTTGTTATACGTCCTGGCCTTACCAAAAGTCATGAACAAGAAATATCAGTTAATGCATCTGTTCTCGACGATCCTAGACGGCAAGCAAGTAGCATTAGACTTTAACAAAATCGCTACAAATACCGAGGAGACCTACGCTGTCATTGGAGAGTGTTTCTCAATAGGAAACACGACAGTTTGCAACGAAAGATTTTTAAGTAGGGAGGAGTTAAGGCGAGCCAATATGGCATAGCCCGATCGTTCCCGCTAACAACGCAACATCATCGCCCCGCTAGTTTATTCCCGCCAACAACGCAACACCATCGCCCCGCTAAGTTCATCGCCGCCGGACACACTACACCATCGCCACACTCAGCAATACCGCTGACGAGACAAAGCAACACCATCGCCCATCCAGCGATACTGCTGAATGTGCATTCCCACCGTTAGCCCAGCGTTCAACGGGCATTTGCTGTTTGGGCAAAAACTGCAACATAGTTGCAGTTTCAACAGCAGCAGCGACGTCAACTGCGGTTGGGAGCAACGGCGGCTAGCGAGCCGCTACTTCTGGGCTGGTTAGTGAATCTCAATCTGGGAGCAGAGCAAGCAGAACAACATTATATTGAATAAAACAATCTTTGTAACGTTTAATATCTTGGCTTATTCATTGGATTATTGGTTTCCTAGTTGGATGAATACGAAAAGGTAACCCGCGTGTTTCGGGATTACTTAACTTACCATATTACAAATAAAAATTTTTCGAAAAACTTTAAAATTTCACCATCTTACAAAGCTCACTTATTCTATTATTGCACAGCTGTTCGAATCAAAAAATAAACTTATAGAAAATATTAGATGAGTTTCAGTCCGATAGATGGTAAAGGAACTTAACTTCAACAATACCAGAAGACTGGAAAACCTAAAAGTGGCAAACTTCAAAGCAACAACCATCAGCTTGTCGCTCTCTGGAATCCTAATGATAGTATTCGTCATCATTGCGGCTTGGATATGGAAGCAGAAACGATCAAAGACTTCAATCATCATAGCCGAAAAAGAGAGAATAGAAGACGCCCCATCCAGCAGCCAAGTCCAGAAGCGATTCTACATTGCGACCGAGGACGTCCGCATTTGAAGGGGGAGGAGTTAACATAACATATCGTGGAACTCCACAATGTTAACGACCTGCCAATGCAAACGCAGCTAAACTGCATTTGGTCAGGCCAGCGGCGCATGCCGCACATCCGCCACGTGCGCTTCGTCAGCAGTTCTACCGTGGGACCGCTTGCAGCTCCATCGTGGGACAATTTTGGCAATTCGACAGCTTAGCCATAACAACGGCAGCTGCGACAACTGCAGCGGCAACAACAACAGCAGCGGCGGCAGCAGCGTCAGCAGCAGCGTCAGCAGCAGCGACGGCAGCAGAAGCAGCTTAGCATAGGTTTAATGTAGGCTAATATTAATTTGATGTATTTAGTTTGATTTCCACCAGCGGACAATAAAGTTGTATTTTTTATAACTAACCGTCCCCAGACTCGTTAATTCACTTATAAAAAAAAATTTTTATATATTAATAATTATTTTTCATACCTTTTCACCCACACAGAAGTCCAAGCACTATTGCTCAAAGTATGTCAGTCCGAACTATTAAGGAATCCACACCAATTGCTAGAATTGAAATGGGAGAAGCCTATATCATTAAAACCTTCAAAACCATCGGTCATGTTGTCAATATGACAGAATTTAAGGCATGTATCCATAAATTGTACACAACAATAGATTCCCTACAGGTCGATAATAACTTTTCCGATTCCGTTCACATATTAAAATCTAAACTAGAACACTTACAAGATAGAGTAGATTCCTTCCTACCACACCCAAGATTAAAGAGAGGATTAGTAAACGGGCCAGGGAGTTTAATAAAAATAGTTACAGGAAATATGGACATCAATGATCAAGAATTAATTGACAAGGAATTAGAGGCATTAAAAGGAAATACGTCATCTTTAATGAAAAAAAATGTGGACTGGGCAGATCAGTAGGACGGGGCAGATCAGTCGGACGGGCCCGACTGTCTTATACCCTGTGCCACAATGCGCTTTTCAAGATAGTTAAATATAATAGAAAAGAGTTTATGTTCCGAATAACAATTTTCTATGTTCAATATTACGCTTGCTATTTAACTTTGTATGTTAAAATGTGCTCACAATCGCACAATCGCCAAGCAATGTGCTTGGTATTGCCATCCCTCTCGCACGCTATTCCCACGCGTAAGGCGGATGAGCTGGAAGGGCGTGTTCGATCCAATGCATGCAATATTACGTGGCTTTTCAGGACAGTTAAATAAAATATAAGAGAGTATTTATTCAATTATAACAACATTCTATATTGAGTATTACGTTTGTTATTCAGCATTATACGTTAAAATTTGTTTCGATAATAACTCCTATGTTTATTTATCGGTTTAAATGCGCTTTCCAGGATAGTTAAATATAGTAGAAGAGAGTATACATTTCGAATAACAACATTCTATGTTCAATATTACGCTGGTTATTCAACTTTTTCTGTTAAAATTTTGAGGTTATGTGGGTTTTATTGATTTTTGGGCGTAAAGGAGGCGTGGCATCAACGATTTGAAATAAACATGATCTACGTATTGAATACACCTACCGATAGCAACCAAAACGGCTTCTCTAGCTTTTGCAGTTTCCGAAATCGACGCGTTCATACAAACGGACGGACAGACAGACAGACATGACTATATCGACTCAGCTCGTCACTCTGATCAAGAATATATATACTTTGTGGGGTCTGCCACGCCTCCTTCTGCCTGTTACATACATTCTCCCCTGTTTTTCCCATTTTTCAAATGGGCACAGGGTATAAATTACAATGAACAAATTCTTTTTAATAATGAAGTCATACTGAGATTAAAAAATATAACCGACCATATAAACAAGGAACATGAAACAATAACGAATTTCCTTGATAATGCCCGTAATACCATTTATAAACGATTCTCGCAAGAAGCTGACCAAATTCGTACACTACAGTATATGAAAAGCATAGGATATAATATAGATATTTTGGCAGGTCACTTGGACAATTTAGCAGAAAGCATGCTCCTAGCTAAATTAAAAATACTTTCAAAATTTATACTAAATCAGATCGAAATAATCAAAATTAAAGACATCTTTTCAAAACAAAGTATAATAACTAACTGTATATTAGAATAAGACTTCCTTACTGTTCAATTTGAATTCAATAACACACTTCAAGCTAAACCACCGAACAGAGCAGACGTACTTGTTTTCATATATATACAAGTTAAGACCCGGCAGATCATAGCTGCCGCCCCCCTTTCACACCCGGCACTGTGTGCCAACTCTAACAACTGCAACATCAGCACAATGGATATTCTGCATCGCCAAACTACTAAGCGGTGCATCGCCAACCTACTGATGCAGCACCGAAAACCTGACACTGCGCAACGTGACCAGAAAATGCAGCGGCCGATCGTGGGCTGGAGCCCAACGCGGTGTTCTGACTTTGCCATGCTTGGCAGTCGGAATCCGAACCCCAACCTGTGGACTATATACTGGAATAAACTTGGATATTTAATTCAAACAATCTGTTTTATTTAATTCAGATTGCAATCTATTTTATTTAATTCTGATGTTACTATTCATAACCAGGTGACCACCCAATAAAGTGGTCGCCGTAACTGGCGCCCGAGCAGTCTCTACCCATTTTTGGGAGACCCGTATATTAAATTTTTTTTTAGAAAAAATAAACTTAACTAAATAATAAAAAAAATTATAATGTACAAACAAATTTTTTATATAATAGACATTAAAGGAATAAGTCAGGAGGTTACCAAATCCAAGGGGTTAACCTCTATCGAAATACAGACAACTAAATACATAATCCAACACAACTTTCATATCGTGGATTTACAATTTGCTATTCCATGCGATGGCATAAAAGGAAACCACTTTATAAAGAAATACAACTGTCAATTAGACTTCAAGCCATCTGAAGATTGGCTTATAATCCGACCCGATAACTTAAATTTCCAATATATGTCCCAATAACATACAGTTCTGGCAACAACTCAATACTTCTGCCAGCAAGATCCCAAGTAATCAGAAAAATTCAATTAAATTCCAAAGAAGACAGTGTATTGATTCCAAACCAAGAAATTAAGCATGGTATTTACGTAGCTAGTACCATAGCAACAACAAAAAAATGTATTCATTAGACTACTTAATACTACAAATAGCGATCAAGTAGTCAGTACAAGCAACTTGGCATATGAATCACTTTCGAACTACGAAGTAGTCAACACTAATAACGAAAATAGAGAAAAGTCTGTATTATCTCAACTTTCAAGAAACTTTTCTTCACAATTTAAGTCGCAGCTTTCAAGCTTATGCACCAAATACAGTGATATATTCAGATTGGAAACATAACCAATCAGTACGAACAATTTCTACAAACAGAAATTGAGATTAAAGGATGATGAACCAGTATATATCAAAAATTATAGAAGCCCACATAGTCAGATGAACGAGATACAGAAGCAAGTCGGAAAATTGATCACCGACGAAATAGTAGAACCTTCTGTATCTGAATATAACAGCCCATTATTACTTGTCCCCAAAAAACCATCTCCCGGCTCAGATTTAAATAAATGGCGATTAGTGATTGACCATCATCAAATAAACAAAAAATTATTGTCCGATTAATTTCTACCCCCTGGAATTGATGACATTTTAGATCAACTAGGGCGAGCCAAATACTTTTCGTGTCTTGACCTTATGTCAGGATTCCATCAAATTGAACTTGAAACAAGAATGGGCGGAGCAGATTAAGATCACCACCCCATTACAATAACAGTAGCAACAATAAAAACATGTAAGTGGCATGACCAGTGACCAACAATTGCAAATTGTATAAATCTTGTGTGATTAAAAAGGCAAAATAAAAATCCTAAAATACATAAGCGTGAATTGAGCAACAGTGTGTCAAGCTATTTCTATTTCATTTTCTGTTTCGTTTATGTTACTTATACGGGCAGCGACGCACCTGTCAGTGGTTTGTGTTTTTTTGTGTTCTCCGTCTCTGCTCGATTTTCCCTTGTTCAAACGGTCAACCATAAAGTGTGTTTGGTAACGCGACCTTGATTTACTTAATTTGCCCCATAAACCAATGAGCTGGGTCCGCAGAGAAGTGAAAAAAGAATACGGCAGTGAAGAAAGTGTTAGCATAGAAAACGAAATAGAAATGGATCCCCAACAAGTGCAAAATATAGTTGACTGTGCAGTGAACAGTGCATTAGCTTTGCAAGAGAGTCGACTAAGAGAGCAATTTCATGCAGAATTAGAGGCCATAAGGCAACAGGTCAGCAGCCTGAGAGTAGAGATACCACAGGTAGAAACCTACAAGCGCATAGTAGCCGATCCTAATGTTAAATGTGAAGTGGCACTTGACATAATAAAATCCATTCCCGAGTTTGACGGAGAGCAGAGTGATTACGTCGCTTGGCGACAATCAGCAGTGGACGCGTACGAGATATTCGGACCGTACCAGAACAGTGAAGCCCACTACCAAGCGGTCACAATAATCAGAAACAAGATTAGAGGAACCGCATGGGCATTGCTAGTATCGCACAACACGGTACTTAACTTTGACGTAATAATTGCCAGACTTGACTGCACCTATGCGGACAAAACCTCTTTACGTATCCTCCGACAAGGACTCGCAATGGTCAGACAGGGCGACCTTAGCCTCATGCAATACTACGATGAGGTAGAAAAGCGACTGACTTTAGTGACCAATAAGATCGTTATAACCAACTCACTGACAGTAAATAAAATAATAAATACCACAAGAGATAGCGCAGTCGACACCCCACACTTATATGAAACGTTATTGGCCAGAAACAGAATGGTGATAACAGAAATTCAGAACATAATGCTCACAACTACGCTAGCTAAATCAAATATCATAAATCCGACCATTTTTAATAACAATGATTTGCAATCGATACTCACTGATCATCCCACAGAAGTACCTATAATTAACTAATGGAGGTGTCGAACATCAAAGTCTTTCAGTCCGATAGTATAATACATGTATTGATAGATTACCCTCAAGTAAGGTTCATATGCCAAAAGGTAATGATATTCCTCGTGGCCCATAACAACATTATTACAAACAAAAGACCAGGCGCACCGGCTTCCCCCCTGTTGAATGTCGTTGGGCACGACCCGATACTGAGCTTGCCAATGTTACATCGCATGAACAACCTTAACCTACATGCAATTCAGCAGCTCAAGGACGAATTGACTTCAGTAGGATCCTCCAACATATGGATCACAATCGGAATAGCCATCAGCCTTGTTTCAGCGGCTCTATCCTACTCTATCAAATTTGGAGAAGACGACGAGCGACCATGGAGGTGCAACGGGTCATCGAGAACCTCAACATAGCCGAGGGCGGCCATAGTCTTAAAGGGGGGAGTAGTTAAGTATAAAGTAACCCGCGCACCCTTTCGCTAAATATTAAGCAACCCTCGCACAGTTCTGACAAATGACTTCGTCAGTTCGTTGCCCGACCATCAGTGGCAGCAGCATAGCGCAGCGGTAACCTGACACTCGCCTCTGCAGCGAGCGCAGTGTTATCGCTCATGCTGAGTCGGCTTGCCGACTGCAGCTGTAGCGTAAGAACCCAGAAATGTATCTTTGTAGCTGATAATACTTAGCTTAAGCTTTCCATTGTATGAAACATAGAAATCAGTTCGGGTCGAGAAATAAAGTAAGGCAGAAGCCAATTAACCACAACTCCGGCCTGCTAGCCGTTAACATTAATTATTATATCAGTTGTTCTGCCACAAGGCCAGCAACGGGGAATAACGCCCCCAACCTAATCTACCTAAACTTCAACTCCCTACGACGGATTGGATTTATCTAACTTGTATATTGACGATATTATAGTCTTCAGCGAAGACTATCAAAGTCATTGGAAGAACTTACGCGCAGTTTTCGACAATCTAAGTAAAGCCAAACTCCAAGTAAATCTGGAGAAAACACGTTTTTTGTCTTCACATGTAGAATTTCTAGGTTACATTGTTACAGAAGACGGGATTAAAGCGTATGCAAAAAAAGTGAAAGCCATAAACGAAGTGAGCCCTCCCACTAATTTGAAGGCCTTGAAAAGTTTTCTCGGTTTGGTCTCATACTCATACAGGAAATTTATTCAAGAATATGCCAGAATCGCAAAACCGTTAACTAATCTAACAAGGGGAGAGTTCGCTAGAGTGAAATCGTCACAATCAAAGAAAATACAAATCGAACTCGATGAGAAAGCTTTACAAGCTTTCCACGACCTAAAGGCTATCCTTTCCTCGTCAGAGCTTTCCCAGATTTTAACAAACCCTTTCATCTGACCACAGATGCCTCAAATTATGCCATAGGTGCGGTTCTTTCTCAGGACGACCAAGGCAAAGATCGGCCAATTGCGTACATTTCCCGTTCGTTAAACGAAACTGAAGAAAATTACGCCACGATCGAGAAAGAGATGCTCGCAATAGTGTGGGCATTGGATAATTTGCGATCTTACTTATATAGAGCGGGTTCGATCAAAGTCTACACGGAACACCAACCCTTAACTTTCGCACTCAGCAACAGGAACTTTAATGCTAAATTAAAATGTTGGAAGTCACGAATAGAAGAGTATAACTGTGTATTGGTTTATAATCCTGGGAAGTCTAATGTCGTCGCCGATGCCCTTTCACGCATTACGACGCAACAGTTAAGTCATCTAGATTCATACACCGCCACCGCTTCTGAGGCAGATTCAATGGTCACAGTCCACAGCGCGCTCGAAGACGCTTCCCATTTAATACCACATGTGGAAGCGCCTATAAACGTCTATAGGAATCAATTAGTGTTCGACCGAGATCAGACAGAGTATTCATGCGAATACCCACATTTGGGTTTTGTCCGCCGAATTAGCGAATTAGCTGGAATTGCAATTAGAGCATTGCACAACGCTGCCAACGCTGCCAACGCTGACAAAGCTACATCGCTGCCATCGCTGCCAACGCTGCCAATGCCGCATCGCTGCCGACGTCGCTACCGACGTCGATTACAACTCAAGACACAGCTTAGGGACTTAGATAGCGCATTATTAATTATCAGTCTACATTTTACGATCAGTGAATAAACACCGTATAAAACCAAATTCGTTAATTGTGTTGTTATTTTTTTATACAAAGTAATAATCAGAAAATTAACTTACACAAGTTCACCAAATTCGCTAAATTATTTCCCCTGGAATCAAAATCGTCAATCCACATGAGAGAGAAGTTACTTGAGGTTCTTTATTATTTCTCAGCACCCAAGACAATGGTTTCTGATAATGAAAGAGGTCTCTTGTGCCCTACTGTTTTGAACTATATAAAAGCTTTGGGAATAGATTTGTACTACACTCCGACCCAAAAGAGCGAGGTCAATGGACAAATCGAAAGATTCCATTCCACTTTTCTAGAAATCTACAGGTGTTTGAAGAAAGAATACCCTACTTTCAAAAACACAGAATTGGTTTCCATAGCGGTAGACAGATACAATAATTTTGCTCATTCGGTGACTAATAAGAAACCTGTAGACATATTTTTTAATCGATCAGCAAGGATAAATTACCAAGGGTTAGCGAATTTTAAGCAGCAAGTCTTAGAAGACGTCAGAGGTCTGATCGTACACAAGCAAGAGTTAACCAACCTTGCCCGAAATAGAAGCAGAAGTGAGCCGAAACACTATGAGCAGGGTGATAGGGTTTTTATCATAAACAAACAGATTAAAACCAAAGAAAATCAAAGGTTTAAGCCAGAGGAGGTTGAAGAGAATGGCAATGTAACCATAAAAACCAAATCTGAAAAATTTTTCATAAATCAGATGTCAGAAATTAAACATGCAGAAAACGTTTCACGAACACCTTGAAAAACACATTTCACATTATTACACTACAAAAAAAAAACAAAAATGCAAAAAGGAAAAAAATATAAAAATAAAAAAAATTATTAATAAGCACAAAAGAAGAAATGTTTGTTAATATTAAAAACACAAAGCAGAAATAATTAAGAAACAAACACACAAAGCAGAAATAATTAGATATCTTAAGCACTAAACACACAAACACTAAAAAAATACTCTTCCTCTATTTTTATGGCTAACTTGATGTTCCTCTACTTCGCAAGTTTGGCCATCTTGAAAACAATGGGGGCTGTACATATTTTTAAGTACGAGGCTCCCATCGTCCCTCTTCAACATGGAGTTGTCTGGCGCGTTAATGGGTTATTTAAATTAGCCCAAGTGATTGACATCGACGAGATACAACGGACCATTAGAATGATGAAGGAAGAAGCTTCGAACGCCATCGACCCCAGGATGGGCACTTTGGCCCTACATTATTTGAGGGATGCTACAGAAAACATCGCGCACATGCTAAGCATGCCAAGACGAAAGCCTAGATCCATAGATTGGCTAGGATCGGCCTGGAAATGGATCGCAGGGTCGCCGGACGCATCGGATTGGGATGCTATTCTCCGTTCACAGGGGAACGTCGAGAAGACTACGGATCAACAGATCCCGTTCAACACTCGGCTATTTGATGCAACGCACGAGTCCATTCAACGACTCAATGATGTCATAGGAAGGGTCAATGCAATCGACGGAGACGTCCATACCACAACGGCACTGTTATATAGGGCCTTAATCCTGACGGGGCAAGTAAACGAAATAACCAGGGCATGCCAACTTGCGAAAGCCGGCGTGGTCAACTCAAACCTATTGGACCACGAAGAAGTAGGCTTATTAGCAGAAGTAGACATCTTGCCCTACCAGAACGTTGTCGAAGCGATAGAATTCTCTCGCCCTTCTGTTTTAACAAACGGAAAATCGCTTCTTTACGTCTTAGCAATGCCAAAGGTCACCGATGAGGAATACCGCCTGATGCATATCTTCCCATCAATAACAAATGGAAGGCAAGTGGTATTGTATTTCAACACCTTGGCCGTAAACAACCAGGAAACCTATGCTGTCGTGGGAAGTTGCTTATCCATCGGCAACACAACGGTTTGTCAGGAGAAGGATTTGACAAAACTGGAAGAAGACACCTGTGTAATATGCATATATAGAGAGTACACTGTACTCATTCAATAATAGCAGCAACACTTTGTTGCAATAAATACAAACATATAAACCAACTCAAGTGAGCGAGTAATATGATCGCACACTTATGAGTTCGTTTATGCTTATGCTGCGTCAGCATTCTCTGACGCTGACCACATACAAGTTAATACGCCAAACTCTTAGAACTGCCCTCTGCTTTGGGCTGCAACATTGTGTTATACAATGTTGTTCCAAAGAGTTCAAGAGTCTTGCTACTATAAACATCCGCCGCGACAAAATACGTCAGCATTATCAAAAATGCAAAGTCGGCAGATCAAGCCAGCCAATACCAGATAATTGATATCTGCCCAAGCTCTGCCGACGTCGCTGCAAGACACCCACAGCTAGCTTAGGGTAAAATTAAGAAATGTAAGATCAGTCTAAATTTGAAGTTTGACAAATAAAGTTCACTTCTTTCTCTAAAATAAACTTAAAAGTTTTTAATTGGCGCCCGAGCAGGGACCAACAGAGGAAATCAGATTAAGTTCGATTAGTGCAACTATACTGTAATATGCATATATCGAGAGTACACTGTACTCAATCAATAATAGCAGCAACACATTGTTGCATTAAATACAAACATATAAACCAACTCAAGTGAGCGAGTAATATGATCGCACACTTATGAGTTCGTTTATGCTTATGCTGCGTCAGCATTCT
>JAWNNJ010001373.1:0-18482 GCA_035045125.1 Hypselothyrea guttata
TATGTGTATCTTTCAGAATATGCATAAGCTGTGATAAATTAGAACCAGCAAAGCGATTGGTATTTTTTAAATGCTCTGTGTCATCAGTATGTTGGAACCTTTACTTTTAAAAATTTGGACGGAGCGGATCAGTCGGACGGTGCAGATCAGTCGGACGGGCCCGACTGTAGAATACCCTGTACCCTTTATTTTATATACAATTTTATAATACTGTCACACTAAGCGTATCAGCAGAACTTCTTTTTCTTCCCTTTTTACGTGCGCCAGCTGCGCTGCGCCAGCTGCTGCTGCGCTGACAATTGCTTTGTTTATTAACCGATTTCAATGCGATTTTTAGAATAGTTAAATATAATAGAAGAGATTATATATACCAAATAACAAAATGCTATGTTTAATATTACGCTTATTTTTGATTTTTTAAGTTCAACTATTGTGAAGCCAATATCTCCTGTGTTTCGTAACCGATAGCTTATTTTTATCGATAGCTTATTTCTCTCAACGCTGTAAATTGCGCTACGATCAGATAAGAAACAGTCAAGATATTCCACAGATAATTAGCCCCACTTGGGGGGGTGGTGTGCCTTGCATATGCCTGTAGTTTCGTGCGTGTACCTCTGATTGTGTGTGTGAGTACATATAGACAAAGTAAAGGGTCTCCTACTGTCGGTTACGTCCGACTGTAGCCTCCGTCCCACCGATTTTTTTATATTTTAGTATCCAAAGAATATGGAAATTGAATTACAACTATTTCTGGGGTAAAACTGTAATACCTTAGTCGTACTATTGGGTAAAAAAAATAGAGCCCACTTCTTGTCCGTTTCATATAGATCATGAGGTGCGCCAGTTTTAACACTTGAAAATTCAAAGTAGAAAACATTGAGAAACGTAAGTAGATTATGAAATTATCCGTAGTTGCTAAAAAAAAACCAAACACTCACTCCTCTTTTGCCGTGGATTTGAAGCGACTGTTGAATGCATAGCAGAAGCCGTGCTCAGTATAAATCGGTTCAAAATGCTCACAGCAATCAATGTCTTCATCCCGGTACTTGCACGATACAAAGGTATTCTGACAAGAGATTTGCGCCTGGAATGCCCACTCCCGTATAGTCATTTCTGAGAGCAGTTCGGGATCTATAGATTTGGCTAACAGTTCCGCATCCCGAATATTCTCAAAGTTCAGCGACGTAAGTAGATCCAAAAACGGTGCAAACACATCCGCTTTGACCGAGTCGTAATTGCTGGATTGGAAATAGTAAGCATTAGAGATAGCATTTTGAAATATATTAAGTAATTCATCAATACTTACGCTAAGGTTTTGAAAACCGCATCGTACGACTTGTCATGGTCGAAAGCCGCCTCAGGACACACTACAGTCGTGGGAAAGACCACATTCTGATTGTGAAAGTCGGTATCCAGGCCCGTGATTGTGGGATTTGTCTGGAACTTCTCCCAAAGACTCATGATTATGACAAGAGCTGTTACAGCGCCAATTGATGTGAAGCAGAACCACATGAACTTCTCGCCAATTGGTCGTCCAGTCTCGGCTATATAGCGCACGCCGTGCAACGTCGAGTTTTGAAAGAACTCCTTGGTCTGATAGATGAGACTTCGACGAAAGATTACCAGCGTCTCGAGCAGCTTTTGCCGCCTGGTCATCGGAAGAATTTCCTTAGATTTCTTTTGCGGCATTTTCGTTTCAGGAACATAGCTCGTCATACGTCCTGCAACCTACCGCAAAACTTTTCCAACTAATCGGCATTACACAATTCACTACCATTTTTTTGTTTTCCTAATTTCCTTCTGGTCGATTCTCCTAAAAGCCTTTCATTGTCTATGCATTAGTGTTAGCTAGCCACTGATTGACAAAAAATGCATACATACATGTATAACATGACAAATGCCCCAAACCCACACGCATGACTCGAATTTCGCTGAGCTACAGTCGAGTGAATTGGTTAAAAATTAGTATACTATGTTGTGAACAATAAAATTGAAGTGCTGCAGCAATGCTTCTTATTACAAAGCATACAATGTTGTTTCTTTTATAAGTTCCGTGATTATGAACCGATGTCTATGGTAACAAAGAGGGTATATTTTGCATTACAACCTTCGTAATATGTATTGGATACGTTTATTACTCTATTTTTTATTGAATAAGAAATAAACTTAACCAATGTATCTAATAAATATTCCTACATTCCAAATTTCACTGGAAATTGCCAGTTGCCACTGAAAATTCCCAAATGTAATTGCACAAATTTGTCATACCTTTGTCTTTGCCATATATCCAAGGTATAAAAGTAAATTATATGCCGAGCTTATCTTGATGCCTCATTAGGGTCTACGCTAGTCACGCCATTTTGTTGTTAAAGGGTGGTTTTAACTCCTGTTCGTATGCTTCCCGGTTCCTGCCTGCTGGAAGTTGCTCCATTGCCATTGGAACCGTAGGTGTGTGGATCGCATCGATGCAGCTGCTGGTCGGCTAATTGGCCGGTAGTCTGCGCAATTTCCGGCGCCGAGGTCTAAGCGAAACTCAGGAGAATATAATTAAATAAATATATAAATAAAAATATTTGGAAAGGGCAGATCAGTCGGACGGGCCCGACTGTAGAATACCCTGTACCCTATATTTTATATATAATTTTATAAAACTGTCACACGAAGCGTAGCAGCAATTCTTCTTTCCTTTTTGCGTATGCCATGCTGCCAGAAGGCGAGCGTGGCAATGCCTGCAATATTGTTTCGTTAATATCTCTTTCAGGACAGTTAATTACAATAAAAGAGAGTATATTTTTCAAAGAACAATATTTATGTTCAACATTACGCTTGGTTTTCGCTTTTTATCGTTTAGGGCGTAAATGGCGCGTGGCATCCAAAATTTAATATAGTCATCATCTGCGTATGGTATAGACCTACCAACTACTGAAAACAGAATTTACGTAGATGGATATGTATGTCTTTAATTGGTCAATGTATTTGGTTTACCTTCATAGCGGGCGTAAGGGGCGTGACATCTAAGATTTGAAATAAACTTGATCTGCGTATGCTACAACACACCTTTCAAAAATGATCAAAACTTATAGTTTGGGAAATCTCAGCGTTCATTGAGACAGACAGACGGACAGACAAATAGACGGACATGGCTATATCGACTCAACTCGTCACCCTGATGACGAATATATATGCTTTATGGGGTCTGCCACGCCTCCTTCTGCATGTTACATACATTCTGACAAAGTTATTAACCCTGTTTTCCCATTTTTCAATGGGTACAGGGTATACCAATATTGAATAATACATGGAAGCACATACTAAACGGCCAGCAAGTTCACAAGTTTTGTGTGATTTTCTGACACGGCACGGCGGATGGCGAACTGCGCTTTGTTTGCATTTGCCAAGTGACTCCAACTGGGGCTTCAGGTACGGCTCAAGCACAAATGAAGTGGTTTCATGTTTCACAGCGACACAACGACACAGCGACACAAAGACAGAGGAACAAACTGTCGGCTGACAAACAAAAGGTCTGGCGATCACGAGCTAATGTCGATGCTGACTGACCCTGATTGTGGCCACCAGATAAATGCAGCAAACGCTTGGACCTCCGCAACCTGGTGGAAAGGACCTCTTTATCCACCTCTATCATTTCACATATAGAGTTTCAAACTGGCGCCACACAGACCAAACCGTTATGTCTTTGCAGAAATAAAGCAAGCGACAATGGAAAATGATTTGCAAGGTTCTGTCAGAAGCAATCAATTCAGCTGGAGCTGGAAAATATCAATACTATTCATGTTTTAAAATCAGCGATGTTAACCGAATTTTCAACTGGTCGGTGTCCATAATTTGGCGCAGCACATTCACAATCTTCTCCTCCGATCCGAAATGCAGATACTATCTACAGTAGATAACATTGTCTATAAGAATAATTAAAAACAAATATATAAAAATTTAATAAAAATTAAATACATGTCGCTCGTTTACCAGAAGAGTGTCATAACTCAAAAAAGTGCGTTTCGAGATAAACGCGTTTAAAGTTTTCAAGCGCCATGTATCTCCATACAAGGTGGAGGGACATATTCTCTTCTCACGCTGTGTGTATTGAAGATAGGATAATGAAATTTGGACACAAGATAGATTAATATCCAACGAAGATTACTGCATCATTAACTCAAAAATCGCGTTTTTTGAGTTATGACACTCTTCTGGTAAACGAGCGATGTGTATTTAATTAATTAAATACATGTGTATTTAATTTAAATACACCCAACCTTGATTTTTTTAAAATGTCATAGTTAAATCAATTTAAACACTCCCAACCTTAATTTTTTTTTATACTCTGTACTTTATAATATAACTTTCGCATATATTCAACGGTCGATTTACGATTGTATGATCTTCATATTTGATAGAATATTAAAATTTTGATATGATACATTGATTTATTTTTTTGCGAAATCGATGCCATCCTTAATGGATTTTTGAAGCTGACTCACAGCGCACTCAAGAGCTTCCTGTTCCTCACAATCAAGCTTTGGGAGGCCGAGGTTCCTGGCAATACCCTTGCGACCAAAACAGAGAGGTGTGGCAAAAAAGCTAGCTGCGGTTACATTGGACTCCACATACGCGGATTCGACGGGTGCTTTTAAGCCCTTGAGCCCCATGAGTAGAGCATTGGCGAATCGAGCAGCTGCAAACGCCATGGAAAGGGTTGCAGAACCAGCACCATCTTTGGCCTTAACAACCTCATCACCGCCAAATTGAATCCGATGGACAAGAGACTCTCTACATTCGGCGCTACCGTCGAATTTGGGACTACACTGCGACATTATGGGCAAGATGGTGGTACCTGCATGCCCACCGATTACCGGAATATGAACCCTTCTGGGATCTACATTCATTGCATTTCCCACGAACGTCTCCGCTCGCACACTGTCCAATGTGGTAACGCCAAAGAGACGACACGGATCATACACCTTCAGCGTCCTGAGCACAAAGGCAGCCAATGGCACAATCGAATTGATGGGGTTCGTAACGATCGCAATCAAAGCTTTTGGGGCATGCTTGGCGATGGCACACATAGATGACATCACGACCTTGGCGTTTATCTCAAAGAGCTGATCACGCTCCATTCCCGGCTTACGCGCCACACCGGCAGTTATAATCACCAGATCAGCCTTGGCAACAGCATTTCCCACTTGGTCCTTGCCACTAAAGTGTTTCACCCTCGTTGCGGTACAAATGTGCGACAAATCGGCAGCAACGCCTGCCACATTGGCCACATCATGCAGCACCAGTTTGGTAACCAAACTGTTGTTCTTCATCAACAGGCACAATGGTTGGCCAATTCCACCAGCCGCTCCTATAACAGCAACTCGAAATCTTCGCATCTAATTGATCAGTTCAAGAAGTTTCGACACATTATTCCACTTGATAAATCCGATAGGTACGATAGGTATACTTACAAGGTTCACTCGAGGAGCCTCCGGCAAAAGCAGACGTTGCACTTTTAAACTATTCATTTCGCAAAGGACGATAAATTATAATGTATAGGAAGAGCCGAAAAATGTTTACTTAATAAAACGAATTTATTGTTACAAAATATAGATGCCAACGAATTTTATGGTGTTTGAAACATTCTAAGGTTGCTTAGATGGAACATGCTCGTATATTCAAGCTCAATTTTTCTGTCCGCCTTGAGACAAGACTCGATTTCGGAAACTATAAGAACTAAAGCAATCGCGACCCAATATTTTAACCATAGCACATGTTCAAAAACCCCTATGCAATTTAGTATTTGTCCAATTTGGACCCCAAGTGATTTTTAATGGAAAATGATGCATAAAAAGCCAACCATGGATGAAATTGGTGAAAAATCCTGTTTTATAGCTACTCTTCACGTAGAATACCCCATAAAGAAATCAGCTATATTACTGTATAAACATTTTTATTCACATGAATGAATGGCATTGCGCAAGACATTCCACAATTTATCGGGAATAATACATTTGCGTAATTCAAATTTAACAAAATGTGGCTTCAAAACACTGTTATTGATAATCGTAAAATTCAGCACAAACGATTATACATTCTATTGACAATGCTTCATCTTAATTCTATAACCGAAATTCATTTCATTTATTTCTTAAGTAATTCAGAGATATTTTTGTTACACAATAATTTTTTACATTCATAAACAAGATTAAAAAAAAAGTATATAGCATAAATTAATTCAATCTTATGTTACGCATTACAAATTTAGCATATAAGTATATATAAAAAAAAAACCAAAATAAATATATTCAACTCTGTTACGCTGATGGGCAAAAGTTGCCATCACTCGTACTGCTCGCAAACTGGCGAGTTTGAATTCAAAATAAATAGATTCAACTCTGTTACGCTGATGGGCAAAAGTTGCCATCACTCATACTGCTCGCAAACTGGCGAGTTTGAATTCATGGGGCTGGACATGGGGCTGGGGTCGGGCTCGCGGTACTTGCTGAAGAGACCGCGTATTTTGTTCGGCGGCGTTTTCAGGGCCTGGAATGTCGGCAAATGCAGTATCTTCGACGAGGCATACCGTGACGCAACTTCATTCAGTTTGGGCGTGCGCAGCAGTCGCTTGCTCCCCACAATGTTTTCAGATAGAATACTGCCCACTTTGTTATTAGCGGCCACAACACTGATTGGAGAACTGGCTGAGCAGCTGCTGGTGCTCAAGCTCTGAGATGTTGTGTGTATCGGGGAGAGGAAACTGTGAAAATAAGACATTAGATTTGATGTACAGAATTGGATTAGCATTAGAGTCGCTTACAGATCCATTTCATCGGCAGAGTAGTTGGAAATCGCTGTGCGCCACGCATGCACAAATGGCAGCGCTTCCTTGTCGATTTCCACGTGAAAGATTGCATTTAGCACGTCTAGATCGCGCTTAGTTGGCTCCTTGCTGTAATCGACATAAAGAGAGATATGCATGGGTTAGTTGCAGATCGAGTTTTCTAGTAGAAACCAGAGCGCGCAATAATCGGCGGGATGTTTTCTCTTTTTTAAAGTGATTCTCTTCCCTCTCCGATTCTTGCGAGCTCTGGTGGAAACAGTTATCGTTATGGTTACCCAAAAATAAAGAGCTCATAGCAGGGCTCCAGGCTAGACAACTCGGGCGTTTGAGTTCCAGTTGGCGTGTGGTAGTTGTCTTCGTGATCGCTGTCTTCGTTGCATTCAAACTGTGGGCGTGTTCAATTCGAATTAGCTACAATTGTCTAGCAAAATGTCAAATGGAATAGGGCACTCACAAATTTCTCGTCACCTGGCACATCGTCATCGTCGCTGTGATAGGCATCTTGTGTCTGTGCTTCGGCAGCAGCTTGTGATGCGAGGGAACTGCTTAATGCAGCTGCAGCTGCTGTTAGGGTTGAGCTAACGCTGTTGCCATTGCTGCCCACATCCAGATCCTGCGGCTGCTGGGCGCCAAAGGACTCGGTGCGCTTGCGCCGGCTCGTCTTGCGGCTGAGATTCGCGTCCCAGAGGCAGTTGCAAGACTGCTCCGCCTGCCAGGCACCCGAGCACAATTCCTCAGTCTTCAGTGCGTTCGGCAGCTCAACTGCCGGCGCCTGCTCCATCATGGCGAGCATACTGCCGCAGACACACTGCAGATGCTCGCGACGCTCGCCATTGAGCACCAGGAGTTGCCTCAACATGTCCAACAGTTGCAAACGCGTCGCCACCTTGAGGTCCTGCGAGTGCGCAATGTAGCTGGCGACCAGATGGGAAATGCGCGAATGAGCTTTTGTGAAATCCACGCTGATGAAACGCACATCATCTTTGAAGCTCACAATGAGAGATTTCAGTCTTTTGAGTTCGGACAGCAGCGTATCGTTGATGGACACCATGCTGTCAATGTTGTAGAGAATCGTTTTCGTGATGCGCTTTGCGAACACCTGCAATGACTTCTCCACACAGGTGTAGGGCGTCATCACTTGGGTAATGGAGCCGACGTCGCTGGTGGCAGCGTTGTTGCTCTTCGCTCGACTGGTGATCAGATCCAGCGAGTTCTTCATTTGCGAAAAGCTGAAGACCAACGAGCTGCTGGCGACTAGATCGGATTTTGACATCAGGTAGGACTCCAGACGCGAGAGTCCACTCGGCGAGGCTATATCGATGAAATCACCTAGGAAATCCCAATATTCGCTCCATTCCACTTGCTCCCGACTGGCCAGATGGCGACCGATCAGCTCGAGACCCTTCTCAATATCCGAGTTCTTAATGTGACGCTCAATGACACTGTCGTCCAGGGAGCTCACGTTGAAGGAGCGCGTCGACGATTGATTCGAATCGTCCAAGGAGTTAAACAAATGCGGTTTCATCTGCCGTATCGGCGTTGTTGGCAGTTGATTTTGCTTTGAAGCGACGGGACTATCGTCATAGGCATAATTGTTGTTATATTCCAAATTATTCACATCGCCATTCAGCGTTGGAGTTGAGTGAATTGGTGACGACGTCCCGAATAATGTACGGCGTATCGGCATCATTTGTGGAGTACGATTGTGCCCCGAAGCAATGGGCGACGTTAATGGCGAAATATACGGTGAACCGACCAACGTTGAAGCAACTGAATCGCTGCTTTCTTTGCGCGGAGTCGTCTTCCAGCGACGATAGAAACTGTATGCCTGCTCACGTCGCATTGGACCCGCCAAGGCGCTAATTGAGTATGTCCCAGGCAACCCCTCTTTAGTCTTATACTCCAGGTTCTGAAAAACAATTGACAGGTATGCGAGTTTGTACATTTATATTACAATTGAGATATTTGCAAACACATACGGGTGGATCACTGGGTGAAAAAGGTTCGCCCACTTGTGGTGGCCGCTCGTTGGACTCGGTGCGCAGTACCGGCACGTGGTAGGGTTTTGATAGCAGCAGCTCTATTTTGCTGAAAACCTCCGCAGCAGTATTTGGTGCGCGCTGACATATGATCTGGAAAAGCAGGCAAACAGTTGTCATTATGATGCTAATACAATCGAAACGCAAGATGGGAACAAGGGAAAAAAGTATACGATTTATCGAGATTGGAAGTGATTCCACGCAGCAGTGGAGGATGAGATGAACCGCGATCACGAGATCTTGTGCAACCCATCGACCTCCCTGTTGAAGTGGATGGTAACTAGAAGAAACCTTCTTCTGTTCCATGTTATGATCAGACAGTGCGAAATCTCGTTTCTGTTGGAGATTTGTTGGAGAATTTTTCAGCAATCTGCCTCGAGGAGATCGACATTCTACTGACAATAAATTATAAATTCAATATTATTATATTACTTACATCTTTGGGATAGTTGCCCTCCAAGTTCTTGAGAGCCATGCAGTGGGGATAGGAGACGAGAACCTTCACAACGGACAAGTGTCCGTTCTTCACGGCAAAATGCAACGGAGTCTCGCCACGCCCCTTGTCGGGCATATTGAGATAGTAATCCAGCAGGTTGTTATTGAAGGTAGAATATATGTCCCTGCTGCTCTTCTTGCCCGCATACAACTGAGCGAATTCCCAATCTGAGATAATGCTCAGTATCAGCTGGGCAATGTGAGCCTGATTCGATTGAGCGCAGATGTGCATGGCATTATAGCGATATCCCTCTTTAAGATTGGTGGGAGTGTCCCCACTGCTGACCAGGAACCGTGGATTGTCCCAGGCAATGCGCTTCACCCGCTCATAGTTGCCAGCCTCGATCTGCTTCCGGAACTCGACAAGCTCCTGCTTGCTGGGCGCCCGGAACGGCGGACGCTCGGACGCACCAATCGACGATGTGACCCCAGAGCTGCTGCTAACCCCATTGTGGTCTCCATTGTTGTATCCATTCAGGGCAAGTCCATGCGGCGAACTCAGGTTACTGTTGCTGTTAGTGGGTGAGGATGAGAGCGGGCTGCTCGCACCACCCGAATTCATTTTGAACGGCGTTGGTGGCAGTTGCACAGGCTCTATAGAACCAAAACCACAACAGAAAAATGTTCAGAAAAATTCAAATCGAATTCAACACAAATTCAAATTATTCAACAAATTCGATGCGAGAAGCAAGTTCACTTACTGCTGACTGGCTTTGCTTTGCCGAAACGCCTTAACGATTCGATACATTCAAATCCGAATAGCACGTAACTCTCAGCCTGCTCTAGATTGGGAAATTCTCGGAGTCGGCCCTCCTTGTAATGTCGTAGGACGTCCAGTGCTTTGGATTTATCCGTAAAGATGAACCTGAGTGGTGAATCGGCTAAGAAGAAACGGTATCGGATGAGAACACGAGCGATCAGATCAGACGCAGCAAATGGCCTGATTTAGACTAGCCAACCGATTGCCTTCCTGGTCACGCCATCTGTCCGAACTGAGACGACGCAAGACCAGAGGCAAGAGGCAAGAGGCAAGAGGCAAGAACACTGTTAACCAAAACAAACAATGCGCTAAACGACAAGAGACGACGAAAGACCACGCGAGCCATAAACAACATTAAATGGCCAATGGGCAATGCTCTCTTTTTATACCCTGTACCCATTAAAAAATGTGGAAAAACAGGGTTTATAACTTTGTCATACTCCACAAACTACACATATTCTTGATCAGGATGACGAGTTGAGTCGATTTAGCCCTGTCTATCAGGATGAGTGCGTAGATGTCAGCAACTATAAGAGCTAGAGTAGCCGTTTTAATCATTTTTAAAAGGTATATACCATACGCAGATGAAGTTTATTTTAAATCTTGGATGCCTTGCCCCATTTACGCCCTAATCGATAAAAACCGAATAACAAGCATAATATTGAACGTAGACAATTGTTCTTCGAAATATGTACTCTTCCATTGTATTTAACTGTTCTTAAAAGCGCATTGAGATCGGTTAATAAACACAGGAGATATTAATCAAACAATATTACAGGCGTTTAAAACGGTACACACAAAAACTTAAGAAGCGGAGGTATTGCTGCTACGCTTCGTATGACAGCTTTATAAAATTATAAATAAAACATAGGGTACAGGGTATTCTACAGTCGGTCGCGTCCGACTAATCTGCCGTCCAAATTGTTTCGTTTTTCGGCATCCCGCGAACGTGCGTATGACGCAGTTATTGGCACGCTGTCGCGCTAAGAGATTTGCTTTTCTGTCGCACTTTGTTGTATTTACTTATTTATTTATTTTGGTCTGATGCCGAGGGCAGGAGGATCGCCAGAACCTACCATAAAGAAATGCGTCGAATCGTTCACAGACTGTAAATCAATTTACTGCAAAACTCCAATAGGCATTAAGCAATATCAGCCATTTTTTAAATTTATTGTAGATTTAAAAAATTTGCCGGTATCATCACGGACCTTTAGAGTCTATGTGGAACCCTCTCGGGGCTCGACAAACAAAGCTATCCTTATAGTTAATTTATTTATTATTAAATTATTATGAGCGTCTTTTGCTATAGCTGGTGGAAGAGACAAAAATGCATCATTCAAAATGACACGAAATGAGCTTACATTTTTCTCTCGTTAAAATCGGATTAGATAGCTGATTATTTCACAAATTGAACGGTTCAACTAAACCCCCGAACTGAACTATAGAGCACAACCCTAGCACCATATCATATGCCACTCTTTGCTGGGGATATAAATATGAAAACATCGCGTACATGCTTTAGCTTTAGCTTTAGTCTATGCCGGCTGATCTATGTTTGTATGTCGGTCATGCCGGGAATGTAAAAAATTGCGAAATTCTGCCTTGCGTATATTTAATAATAACAGCAAGCACTAAAGCGAACTGCCGGATTATAATTTAACAAGATTTTTAACATCATGCGCAATATGATGTAAAATAAATTATATATTGCATGTAAAGCAATTTGAATTGAAGTTTTATTCGCTCACCTCTTGACTGTTGCTTGTTGGCTTTATACAAAAACTTCATCGTGTAACTGCAGACTAAAAATAACTTTATGTTTATGCCTGTCAATCATGGTGGACACAATTTGTTTTTGTTTTAGCTCAACACCTATACAACAATAACAATAACTACAAAAACAACAACTGCAACCAGTGTTGCCCACGCCTCAAATATAGGGACAAATAAACAAATAATAAATAAATTTTAAATCACATACCCAAGAATAATTTAATAATTTCTGCCTTTTAAATTTTTGTTTAGCTTTTTTCGCGAATGAAAATTGGCAGCACTGATCGCGACAATTGCCAGTTCGGACATCTTTTAAACCAAAAAAAAATACAGAAGACAAGTGCACTTGAATAACACTAGATTTATGGCCATACGCATTTTGAAGGTTTTACAAGCTACTGCAGTTGAATGCTGGAGCTAGCCATAAAGCCAAAACGTCATCACTGAGCGCAACAAATGGAACGGAGCGACGCGTCGTTGACCGCGCATTTGTGCGTATGTGTTTGTGCTGTATGTATGTGCATACGCAGTTACACGCTGGTGTGCAAGTGTGTGCGTGGGAAAGAACCGTTGTCTGCAATGCATATGGCTGCCCTTGGTGCTTACCAGAATCCTCCGGCGTGGCTATGGAGCCCGCAAAATTGGCCGAGCCGCCAGCAAAGGCGTCTTTGGATGGCGGCATTTGAACCGCGTAGAACACCATTTGGACGGGGGGATGCTGTCATAAACACAAACACAAATACAAATTCAGATGGCAAGTACAAACAGGGCAGTAAATAAAAAGCCGATGACGGCAACTCTTACCTGGATCTAGTTGCTACGGTATACAGTTAAGATTTGCTTGTACCTCCTCCTTCTTCATTTAGTTTGGTTTATACAGACGATACGACGTTGAATACGCTGTGACTTGTTTCTAAATGCAGCGAAATATTTTAGCTACGAGTTGTGTGTGTGTGCGTGTGCCTGTGAACATCAGTGTGACCAGCTTTGGCGGCTATTGCGTATCGCGGATATCGATATATTGGCAACAAAGTAAATGTTAGTGATGACGATGTAAGCGCTATGAAAATTAATTCGACTTCGATGTTTGTACAGGGTTTTATGGACTACATTAAAAAAGGAGTGATTCACTAAATTTTGTGTTTTTTTAATTCGTTTACAAATACAAACTTCGTAAATCTTCATAAACTTAAAACCAAATGGAATTATATAATTCGTTTTTACCTACTTCTATCTATTCGCAATGGGTAAATATTTATTTTTTAATATTCCAATTGATATTATTTTTATTACTTTTATTTATTTCTATTTTTTTCAAATTTGATTTACTACTACTGCGACTGGTGATAACTGCGCAATTTATTAACAAACGCTGTTTTCAAAAAATTGTTTGAAAGTATCGATGCCCGATTTTATAAAATTCTTTGCAAAATCATCGCACAATCCAATCGATAAATTCGGCTCCCACGCAAGCATTTCAACGGCGTAGTGATTTTAATACATTTGCGATATGGTCACACTACTCCGTTGTTTACTATTTCGTTTAAAACATATGGCGCCAAATAAGCCCAATTGAGTTTACTAAATGCGCACGAAATAAAAACAAATATGAAAATAATAAATAAAAAAAAAGTAAACTCGCAACATTTGTAGTTTTACATAAACGTTTTATGCAGCGATGTGAGTACTTACTTGATTACGAATAATGTCGCAATTAGTACGAATTGCGCAACGAAACGAAATTAAATTCTCAAACTGGTTTTACATTTCCATGCATTGGCGGATGGAAATGCTTTAAGCAAATAGAGTCGCATTTATAATTTGTTTACAATTTTCCATTATATTTACCAGCTTGTATCGTTGAATAGTTTGTTTTTTCTAGAGATCGTACAACATTGGGAGAACAATGTAATTGGAAATTGTAAGACACAACAATTTCGCGATTCATGTTCGTTCAAAAAGCAAAATTGACAGACTTGTGGCAGTAAACAGTTAATATATGGAGTGTATAATTTTAATTGTAGTATGTTTAATTTATTTTCATACAATTATGTCATGTTATACGCTAAACTGGAAGGAATGATTGCACTTGAAATTTGGACAGACACAAACCGAATGTGTATATAAGTATAAATAAAGCCAAATAAAAATACAAAAATACAAATAGAAACGAAATAAAATAGCAACATTTAAGGTGTAAATATAAGAGTATACATAAATAGGTATAAGTGTAAATGGGGTTTACAATCCCGGTAATCGTAATTATCGTACATAATTAAATAAGAGTTAAGGTATAGAGCTGTATAATTGCATCTGGCTGTCCCCTCGGACAGTATCAACAGTTAAACAAGTAGTAAAAACTAGCAAATAACATTGCACACTTAAACTATACACATAATAAACATAATTTTGGTAGTTTGGCTTAAACTAGTTGCTCAATTGGCATTATGCCATAGAGCTGCATCTATTAATTAGTAAATACATACAATACACTCGGCCCCCTCCGCCCCTCGGCCCACTTTTAGGGGCTAGGGCCCGACTTAAATGCTATGCTAAACTGCGCACAGTTTGGTGCCTACTTAATGATTATGATGTGTGTGTAGTTTGTTGTTTTTCTTTTTCTTTTCTTTTTTTTTTTTTTGTTGTTTTCCTTTTGTTGTTGCTTTTGTTTTCTGTTATTGGGAGGGACGCTGGGACACAGACTGTTTTTGGAAAACCCAAATGGAGATTTGAATAGTTTTCTTTGAGTTCGTTCGCAGAACGGACGAGATTAAAGCTTTGTGTGTTTCACAGTGTCCGTCCAGTAATTCTGTATTGTCATCGCCTCCAGAGAATTGAGAAACGAATCGTTATCCAGGCTATACATCTCATCCGAGTTGTCCTAAAACAAACAGGCATATTATCGAGATTAGCTGAGGTTTTCCGACAATTATCCCTGAATGCCAACGAATACTTACACTTACACGCATTGTGCTATCATCGATATAGACGCTGGAATCGGGCTCGCTCAGCGCCTGCGGTTTGTTCAGATAACGCCGCCGATATAGCACAATGCCGATGGTGCCCACTGTGCAGCAGATGCCGAACACCGTAAAACATATGGCTGAAATGGCGCCAGCGTCCAGGAAGTACGTGCGCTGCAAATGACAAATTTATAAGTAATTATTGTATTCATAATAACCGGTAAGAACGGGGCAGATCAGTCGGACGTAACCCACAGTGAGAGACCCTGTAATTTACCTTCTACTACACATAATCACTTAACACAGTCAGCGCGTATTCCTAAACCACCCCCCGCCCTCCTCCATCAATGTCGAGCTTACTGTCTGTTGCATATCTTCGCTATTTCTAATTTGATCGTAATGCAGTTCACGGGCTACGTACATGCCAAATTACAAGTCTGTAGCATTGAATGTGGCAATTGTTTTTTTTACGGTTAACGGAAGATGGATGGGAGGTATCAAAATTTCAAAACAAATCTGATCAGCTTACAGCTGTATTCCAAAAATAGTGTTCCTAGCTCTTAAAGTCTCTGAGATCTAGGTGCTCACACTAACTAATAAACTATTAGCCCCTTTTGGAATTTTCTCAAGTACAGGTTCGAATTGAAAATTTGAAAGTTTGCGCACCTGTATAGCGAGTGCCTCGGAGGAGACGTTGCCCTCGTCGGGATTATAGGCGGAGACGCTGGGCGCGGCCGAGGCCGAACGGGTCAAGAGACTCTTGGTATCACTGGAGAAGTTGATGTAGCGATTGATGTGCTTGTATTCGGCAGACAAGACCTTCGATTTGCGGGACCGATGCTCGTTCTCCGCTCGCCGCAGTTCGTCCTCCTTGTTGGCGTTCTCCAGGGTGAACGGCGCCTTCTGCAGCTCATCCGACAGCCATTCCGTGTTGATCTTGGGCGTGGAGGGCGTGGCAGCTGTCACCGTCTGCCCCGTGCTGTTGCCTGACGGACTCGATGTGGACGCAGTTGCTGTTGTTGATGCTGATGTCGATGTTGATGTTGACATCGTTGACGCTGATGCTGATGTTGATGTCGCCGACGCTGTGCCGTTGACTTCCACAGCAGCAACTGCATGCGCTGTGATGTTCAGCTTGTTATTCGTACTGCAAGTAATCAATTGATATTAGTGTTAACATTGTTCGCTTCAGGTACAGTCAATTTCCAACATTTTGAATTATAAATAAATATAGGGACGGGGCAGGTCAGTGGGACGGAGGCTACAGTCGGACGTAACCGACCGTAGGAGACCCTTTACTTTGAGTATATGTACATACAAACACAATCAGACGCACACACACTAAGCTACCCGCGTATGCAAGGCACACCACCCCCCCTCTGCCTAGTGCGGCAAATTGTCTGTGGCATGTGTTCGCTGTTTCTTATCCGATCGAATTCACAGCGTCGATAGAGAATGTCATAAACTAGTTAAATACCAAATTACAAATCAATAGCTTTAAAACTATGGCTACAGCAGCTTTTTGCGGTTTGCGTGGGAAGGGGGGGAGGTATCCAAAATCTAAAACAAACTCGTGCTGCTTACTGAATAGGGGAACCTGAATCCCAAATATGGTGTCTCTAGCTCTTATAGTTGCTGAGATCTAGGTGTTCATACAGACAGACAGACGGACAGACGGACAGACAGACAGACGGACAGACGGACATGGCTATATCGACTCGGCTTGTCGTCCTGATCAAGAATATATATACTTTGTGGGGTCTGCCACGCCTCCTTCTGGGTGTTACACACATTTCCTCTTTGCACTAAACTAATAGACCCTTTTTACTTTTTTAAAGTAAAGGGTCTAAAAATGTTGTTGCTTAATTCATCATGCAATGGGACATATTTTGTAGTTTCTTCACCATTTGATGATTTTTTGATAGAAACAATAGGAGAAATCAGTAAGAACAGAGCCATTCAGGCGGACGCGTCCTGTTGTAGAGCACCCTGTATACAAGGAGCAACAGCAATACTTCTTCTTACTTTTTTGCCTCGACCATGCGTTGATAATGAGCTAGGCAAAGCCTGCAATATTGTTTCGTTAATAACTCATGTGTTTATTAACCTATTTCAACGAGTTTTTCATATTTGATGAATATAATGTTATATTTTGAATATCATGTAGAAAATGACGCTTGTTTTGCAGTTATATTTGGTTAGGGCGTAGAGGGAACGTTGTGTCCTTTCTCTAAGATAAACTGGATTTACTCATTCGGTGAGTACACAGTACAAAAACCGCCAAGCAATCCAAAATTATCAACTTATTTAAAGCTAAATTGTTGGTAACTACAATTTTATGTTTCTATTTAATTCTTAGTTTCTTTTTATATACAAATAAATGTACTCATATTGATTTGTTTACTTTCAATAAAGTTATATGTATGTCCGAACATCATCTGAAATATACTAAGCTTACGAATTTTCCGCTTTTTTTACCCCGCTAAAAGAAATTCTGGATAATTCGCCTATACGTGAGATCCATGCGATTTAGAATTATTAGAACTATAATGTAGTACGTACCTCCGACTGAAATTTGTATAATTGTTCAGCTGCTCAGCATCGGCAACGCTGGCAAAATCAGCTGAGCGCTTGAACTCGAGCTGATTGCGTATTGGAGACACTTTAGGGTCACTGTGCTCCAGCTCGTCTACAACATCCTCCGCAATGTTCAGCTCATCAGCGTCTTCAACAGCGTCAACAGTTTCTGCTTCAGCTTCAGGTGATTCGCTGCCATCCACTTTGTGCTCGGCGTCCTCATCAGCATCAGCATCGGCATCGGTGATCGCTGGCGTTGTTGTTTTGGGCGTCGTCTTGGCCGTCAAGTCCATGACATGGTTCCTTGGAGTAACTGCCGTCGACCATGTCTGGCTGGCTGTGGTTTGGTAGAGCTTCGTTGTAGACGTCAGGGTTGCTATCGCTCCTGAGGCTGGGCCAAAATCCTGACTGGGATATGTGTGAACATCTGTGATTGCATTGGGGAGCAGTTGCACTGTGAAAGGACAAAACCTCAGAATGAATATTCATGTGGTTGGCAATGGGGGCTGCTTACCACTTAGACAGGTTATCCAGAACCAATGGGACCACCAGTAGAAAGTCATGATGCGATGCGTGCTGCGATCTTGTGCCGACTAGGCGGCGCTGTAATACAGAAAAAGCAGGGAAATGTCATATAGTGAGATCATATGTTGACATGCTAGAGCTTCTTCTTGAATCTTGTGATTGCTCATCCGCCACGTGAGTCATGCAGCCTAACAACAACAACAACAACAACAACAACAACAACAACAACGAAGCGCCCGAGCATGTGTAGTAGCTGCTTATGAAGTCATATCGCCAATCGAGTCGTTTGAGCGCTTTACATTCTGCCATAAAACAAGTTTCGGCGTCCACTTTGCATCAGGCTAGGCATTGCCGCTTTTGGCAGTACGAAGACCGCACTGAAGGTCGTCGACTCAACGCTGGTACAAGGGGGCCGCCAGATGACACACAAAACAAAGGCTTCTCTTTGGGCCCCAGCTTATTTATAGCATCCGTTCTGAAACCAAGTCTGTCGGCTCGCCCACGCCAACAAAAAA
>JAWNNJ010001374.1:0-30902 GCA_035045125.1 Hypselothyrea guttata
TTCGCCGTTATTTGAGTTTATATTTAAAACATTAGAAAGCGCTGTAACAACAACAGCAAACGCAGAAGCAAACGCCAATGCAGAAAAGATAAAAACTAAAAGTGCACAAAGAGAGAGAGAAAGAGAGGGAGGGAGGGAATTGATGTGCAAAAAGAGAGGAAGGAAGCGGGGCAAGTTGAATGTAGGTAACAAACAACTAACAAAGCGGACAGAGAGACAGACAGAGAGACAGACGCAGAGACAGCGAGATAGCCAGCAACTGAGATAGAGACAGAGATAGAGAGAGAGAGAGACACAGACAGAGACAGATACAGTGCAAAGGGCAGGCAGACAAATAAAGCGGAAATGTTAACGGCAACGAATGGCGCTGGCAATGGCGACTGCAGCTGATGGCAGCCATTTTGTTGAAGCTGCTGTATACACATGTACATACACAACTAGGTAGATATTTCAGTTTCAGTGCATTTGGGGTTTATTTTGATCATGATTTCCGCTTAAGTACATGTGTAAGCCATGCCCCCCATACACCCCGCATCCACCCGTACCACAGTGCGTATAATTTATGTTGCAATTTATATTTGCGAGTTGTTGGTGCCCAATTTAAATTGACTACCCGCACACGATAAGCCACGGCGACGTTAAATTTCGTTATTGCAGCACTAAAGTCGGGCGTTTTCATGCTGGTTTTTTGGGCGAGGCATTTGTTGACGTTAATGCCTTGGAGATGGTGCGCTGAAAAGCGCAGCAGAGCAGAGACAGCCAACCTTTGAAGCCCCCTTACAGTTACAGTTGCCAGAGACACAGACAGACAGACAGACAGACGGACAGACGGACAGAGAGGGAGGAATGCTTGAAAATGTGCTACGGCAACAGTTGCAAAATAAAAGCAAAGAAGTGTCACTCACAATGGCACTGAAGTGGAGCGCACTTGCCACACTTGCTATGTTTTCTAGGGTCCAGCAAACCTACACACACACACAGACACTTGCCCCTACATAGCATCTATGTGTGTGTGCCTTTAAACACAACAATTGGCAACAGGCTGCGAAACATTTGGCCAGAGGTCGAGTTGACTTTAAGGGTTTATGAAATAATAAAAGAGCGATGAGAAATTTTGAGAGAGTTTACAAAATATATTTTTGCTTTCTATAATTTTAATTCCATTGCCAAAAAATTCTATAAAAATATAAAGAATATTCATAAGAAATAATAAATAAATATATGTTTGCCTTTTTTATTTCGTAAAACTTTTTTTACTGTCGAAAATTAAATTGTTATATAAAGAATATTTATATAAAAGATATAGGAAATGTTTAAAATTTATACAAAATAAATTATGGCATATTTATAATTGATTACTTCAATATTTTATAAGATAATATAGATAGATATACAATTTTTAATGTTTTAGTTTTTACTTTATTATTTATTTTTAAATTATTATTTTAATTTACGGTATATATAACTTATCCTACTGATCCATTTGATTCTGTATCACTTTATCACTTGCTTCAAGTTCCAGCTTATAATTTCAAGCCAAAAATGCGCATCGTTTGTCAGGGAGTTTCGTGCGGATGGGAGCTAATTTTTGCAGCTGTACAAAAAATAACAATTAATTCCGGGATAAACACATTTTATAATTAAAAAATTCCTTTTGTAGCATGATGAGCTGAGCCAGCACAAAAACAAAGACGAGCCAAATGAAATTAAGTGAAAACAACTAAACAAGCAACGCAAAAGAAAGGAAAAAAAAACAACAACGACAAGCGTAGAGCTTACAAAACTGGCAGCCAAACAGACACAGCAAAAGAAACACACAAAAAATAAGAAGGAAAATGAGAAAACAGAGTACCTAAAATAAAAATTAAACAAACGCTGAGGGAATGTGGAAAAGTTCTATGCTTATTGGGCGAAATGGCGAATTTGCAACAAACGCTAAAAGGTTTGGCAGCGAGGCAAGGAATGCAACACATGGCGTATACGTAATGCGCTTTCAATGCTTTGCCAAAACGTGTCGCACGCGCTTTCAATTTCACTCAAAGGCCAACCAAAAATTTAATCATCTTTCGTTCACTAAGCTGATTAGGGTCGCATGCATGAGCAAGAAACAACTCCCCACCGAAAGTATTCACGTTCTCCAACTAATTTCATCTTTTAAAGCTGCCTCTAGAGCAGAGGGAGAGGGGGTATTTTGGGCTTGGTTTTCATGCTGCATCTCCGTGAGGCAAGTAATTTATTGTTTGTAGCGTAATTAACCCGCTTCGTGGTCGCGTTTTTGGCTTTCACACTTTCTTTTTCGCCTCCTTTTTTTTTGAGGGTTGCCGACTAATGATGTTATACACATTACATTTTGCATGCTCCTTAAAACTAATTTGTATACCCTGTAAACAGACAACAAATTGCCCAAGTTTTGTTTATTCGCAAACATTAATATATTCTTTAAATGTAGCCCAAAATTATTTTCGTCGACTTATCTGCAATTAGTCTACAGGATATTTGTAGTCGACCCTTGTCAAGCAATGTGCGCTTCTCGCTTATCAACCCTTTGGGAGAAATTTCATTTCGCTTTGGTGATTTAAGTCTTAACTGCGTGTAAAGTCGCCCAAGTAATTAGTTCCATTTCGGTCAAGCTGTATCTGTATATCCTAATCCCAATCCCCTTTCCAACCTGTACAAGTTGCAGTTTTTTTTTCGCTTACATTTCACAAATTGCACGCAGCTAAGACGACTGGGTTTTTTTTCTTTCTGGTCCCAAAAGGGTGTTAGATTTGGTAGCATACTCTAACTGCCAACTGGCAGCTGGCAACCGGTAAATGTCAGCTTAGTTCGGCTCCACCTCCCCGCGCCTCTTCAGCGTCAGGCGCCATGTGAAATGACAGGCAAATTAAACTTGAGTAGATGGCAGGCAACAGACAATTTATCAGATATGCGTTACGACGTACATGATAGAGGTATTAAAATGCTTGCAGCTTTAATCCAACTTATATATATTACCGAGAAATACCTGCAAATTCTAGCCAAATTTATAGCTGCACATTGATATCAAGACCGACAGTCCGGACAAAACACTTGTATATCTAAAGATATTAGTAGAATTATTGTGCAACAAAAAGTTGTTAAAGAGAACTTACATCTATAATTTTGTATTCAATCGAAAGTTTGTCAGGATAAACAATAAAGATAGTACTCAGAGAATATTTGCGAATTAAAATCGTCTTAGAAAGGATTTAAATCACTAAATTAGCATTCAATAGAAAGTCTTTCAACACAAACAGTTCTAAGAATATAATTATTCAGAGCATTATTGAGCAAATCAATGAATTTTTACTCATAACAGGGACTTCAAGTAGCTAAAAATTATTTAGAATTTAATATAAAAAAATATAACCTGTGAAATTAAAATCGTCACTAAATTAGTATTCAAAAGAAACTCTTTCAATATAAAAATTTCACCTGGGAAATTCTCTAGTTTCCAGTGCCAGTTGTCAAAATTATTTCAGTTTAATCACAGTAATGTTTTTGTTGGATTTCTATATGTTACATATTTTTGGAACTTCTCGTTCGAAACACGTTTGATTTTGTATTGCGTTATTTCGATCTACATTTTCAAAACTTTAATTCAAAATACCAAAATATACGTTTGGTTCAACTCTCGCCATAGACAATGACCACCAGAGCAACAATAAACCGCAAGCTTCCAAACGTGGCCAATACTCGCATAATTCAAAAGCCGTTAAAAGCTAACGATGTGGCTACATCTCGACGTCTGCCGCTAGTAACTGGACGCACTATTTCCAAAGATGTCAGCAGAGAGAAAGAAGGAGGTATTAAATTACCTGTGAAACAATGCAAAAAGCAGGCAGAGATCATTGAAAAAGCTGGTGCATTGCTAACCAAGCTGAACAAGACGCAGCAGAATGAAATTGTCAAGGAATCTCACAAATTAAAGCCTATTACGTCTGTTTTTAGATCCAGGGAATCGCCTATAACTTCAGCTGTTGCAGTAATTCCTGAGAAGGCCAATATAACTGTAAAACAACCGCTAGAGTTGCCACGTCAGATACGTAACAAGACTCACACGCAAAACTCGAAGCTATTTTTTGATAAATATTTCAAGTTCGCCTACGATCTGACAACGCCCTCTGGCATACAGCAGCTGGAGGAACATTTCTTTCCCACAGATCGTAAGCCCAAATCTAGTGTGTTGCGGAAATCAAAAGACTTGGCTGAGCAGCAAAATAAATTGGATAACAAAATGGCGAATACGAAGCAGGTGCAAACCTCCGAGTTTCATTAATGAAGTTCGGCAAGTCAACTGGTCATGGGCATTTTTAAATCAAAATTTTTACTGTCTTAACTCTCGTTCTCAGTTATCTTAAAATTGTAACAAATGCAAGTTATAAATTGGTACGCCAAAAAAAATGAACAGCACGTGTAAGACTTTCGAAATTTATAATAAATAATAAAGAGATACTCGTTTGACATTTTGATTTCTTATATAAATTTAATAACAGAATTCGTTATGTTATGGTATATTATGTTATGTTGTACACATTTTGTTACAACAGTTAATTTGGTCATATTTAAATGTAAACATCAGTCTATTATTTTAAGCTTTATGCCCAGGGTAAATAAAAATCTCACTAATTACCAAACTGGGAATCCGGGCACTACTTTTGTGGGCTAGGCCTAATGAGCTTTAATAACTCTGCCAGCTGGCTAATTCCACTCTGAAAAAGAAGCAGAAAAACGAAAAATGGAAAGCAAAAACTTTGCACACAATTTAAATGAAATTTATTGTGTAGCTGTGGTCATTCCACATGCAAAATGTTTCATCCTTTGTTGCCGCAAGCTCAGTCAGCAAAATGCAGACAACAACAGGCAACAGACAAGAGACAAGAGACGAGAGACAAGAGACAAAAGCAGCGCATTGGGCATTGTAAATCATAATCAAAACAATAGAACAAATGAAGCTAATGTGGCTTACAAAAACAACATCAACAACAACAACCACAACAATGGCGTGTGATAAATTGAAGTGTGTAGAAATGTGGGAATGCAGGCAGGAGTTAACAAAGGGTATATAAGCCAACTGATATGCTGTTCTCTTAACACATAGTATAGGGTATATTTAATTATTTCGTATATTGATAATATATGTGTATTTATTTATTTATTTTGCATCTTCATAGCATTGAATTTACTTTTAGCTTCTAACTTTTGGGCTAAAAGTTTATACTAAGTCAGTCAGGACAAATATTGTTAAGCATCTATATAACAAAACAATTATACAAAAACGTATAATTGCAACATTTATCAACTAAAGGTCAGTATAAATATTAACAAAACTTAACTCTTAAAATGCATTTAGATCAAGCAGACAGTCATGGCGAAATCTGGGAAAATGGCGTGGCTACTGGCACCATCGAACAAGCTCTCGCTACGTAGCAAGGTGCACATCTATAAGGCCATTCTCAGCCCCATATGGAGCTATGCTTTACAAATTTATGGCATTGCGGCCAAAACCAACTTGAACAAAATTAGGGTCGCACAAGCGAAAATTTTAAGAAGGATTGCCAATGCGCCTTGGTACATGCGCACCAGAGACATTGAGAGAGATCTCAAGGTCCCCAAAGTTGGTGATGTTGTTCAAAAGCACTCCGAAAGATATCTCCAAAGAATGGACATCCATCCCAACCCTCTGGCTAGATTATTAAAAAACAGCCCAAGAAAGAGAAGATTGAAGAGGTGCCATCCACAGGACCTCCCAACAAGGTCTATCGTCTAGATAAATGTATAAAATATATAAATCATACTTATTAATTATGATTAATTGTTGTTAGTTTTTTAAGTATAACTTGTTAAGTTGCCAAAAAGGTAACAATAGGCACGTTTATTAATAAAATATACACATTTTTACAAAAAAAAAAAAAAAAAATGCATTTAGCACATTAAATTTTCATAGCATACTTTTACGGGCATCTATCGAGCACGTTTTGTTTGGTGCATTGTTTTGCTTGATTTACGGCATCGGCGTTTACATAATAGATACGTATACTATTTAATTCAATTAATACTATTTTTGTGTATAGTTTGGCAACAATGGCGTGCAATTAGTGCGATTGATTTATGCGTCGACTGTTGCAAGGGCCGTTGCATTTGCAACAGCTGCAGTATTAATGCATACGTGCTTAATGAAATGCAAACAATAGAATGCAACACTATACCATGTTGATACATGTGCCATGGAATACTAGGAAAAAAGTGCATATAATGTGAATATATATTGACAACGCTGTGTGTAGCTGGTTGACATCGGGTCAGATCTGTTTTATCAAGAATTTGGTCCCCTTCAACCAGCTGTAGCAGTGGTTGAAGCCAACAAATGAAACCTCAAATTCAATACGCTGAAAATACAAATTAAACATGAACAAACAAGTATCAATTTGTAATATCAAATAATTCTAAAAAGAAAATAAACAAAAAATACTTAAAATATATAAAAGCATCAACAGCTGACATAAAACTAATTGAAAATATATTTCTAGGAATTTCTGCAGTGATAGCGAATGCAAACACAATTAAAATGCTATCAAAGAAAAACATTTATTCAAAAATCCTTCCAAAAAAAACGTTCATTTATCAAATAAATCTTAACACAAAATAAACGACAAATGCATTAAATAGTTTGAAGTATCGGTAGGTTTAAATAACTCAAAGTGTCGATAAATACTTTATGAAAACTTTTTATGAAAACCTGCAATTTTAGATGGTTTTAAAAAATAAAGTATATTTTAAAAACATCAAATATCTGATTGACAAAAATACTTTTCGATCAAAAATGTAATTGTTACTTTATGTTCTTTATGATTTAAATACCCAGAAGCATCGAAAGCTTGAAATTACAGCTCCATTAAGATATTTGATTCATTCGCATGAAATTCCGCTGTGATATCGAATGCAAACACAATTTGAATTCTGGCAAAGAATAACGTATATTTTAAAAGCATCGCATACATAATTGACATGAATAATTTTAGTTAATTTACTGCTTCACTTCAAACACAAATTCGAATAACGAATATCAGAGTTCTTTATCGAACGCATTAATTGAGTCTCGTTTGCATTTGAAGCAGCTGCAATTTGTGTTATGCAAAGTAAAATGATTCGAGTGGATTTGGTTTAAGTACAAGCACACTACTTAAATGGAATGTATACCATCTGTATACAAACAATCGCATGCCATATATCTCTCGGCATATGAGTATTTTCTGCACATATTTGCTTGGCCTTGTTTAAATACTTATTGAGCATCGAGCGTAAACAAATATTTTGCATTATTGAATGGATTATTCAGTTTAGTTTGCATGGGAATCATGTTCGTACGCGATATGTCAAACAAAACGAATTTAATTAATTTTGCAACCCACTGGGGCGATTGCCATTTGCCATGGCAACTGAAATCAGACTGGGATTCTCAATTAGTTAACAAACTGTGCAAAATTTGTGCACTAATCAATTCAAATAAGTTGAAGGCTTCTAATTTCGCATCGGATGGCCAAGAGTTGGGTAAACACACTATTGGGAGATAGCAAAGTTCTGCAGCATCTGAATTGAAGTTCTGCAGCTCGTTTGGATGTGTATAATAAATTACATAATCCAATTTCAAATGTTAAGTTCATGGCAAGGTGGATGGCAAAAAAGTTGTGATCAAAGCGAAATGCGACAAGCCAAAAGGCAGCTTTTTATTGGCTAATAAATTATTCAATTATTCCAATTTTCCAATTTTACCAATACCAATGCCCGTAGTCAGCTCGAAAAAGTTCCAATTGCATTGAATTTCAAAATGGGCAGCATTTAATGAAGCTGCTGCAAAATGGAGCAGAAACACATGCATAGAGAGAGAGAGTGTATAAAAAATACACGTTAGTTCTACTTTTTCCAGTCTCGCTCTCTCTCAATTTTTTATAGATTCGGGCAGCAAACGAAATTCAATTTAATGCAGATTTACATGCAGCCAAAGGCGTGGCATTTTTCTCTTTTTATACCCGGTACCCATGAAATGAGTAAATACAGGGTTGATAACTTTGTGCGAATGTATGTAATGAGCAGAAAGAGCAGTGTATATGTCGATTTGGCCATATCTGTAAGTGTATCAGTCCTTATGTTCGCTAAGATTTCAGAACCTATAAGAGCGGTCATTTTCAGAATGAAGATCTATGTACGAAAATCATGTTTTTTCTTAAACCTTGGGTGACACGCCTCATAGAAGGTTGTAATTTAAAATATATACTCTCCACCATTATCTTAATCTAACCTAAAAACAATATTGAAATCGGTTATTAAACACAGAAGATATTAACGAAACAATATTGCAGGCTTTGCCTCTGTCATTCCCTGACATTAAAGTAAAAAGTGAGAAGCAGCCTTGCCGCTGCGCTTCAATTTACATTCAAGATATAGAGTGCAGGGTATTTTGCAGTCTGGCGCGTCCCACTAATCCGCTTCGTCCTGACTGGTTTTCTCTTTATTGAATGCGAACGCTTGACAAATCACCGCACAGAATGCGGGACGCAGGACGCAGAACGCAAAGAACGCCGCCTGCGGCCGTGTCATGAAATGAAATCGACATGAAACCAACGTGACCAACGTCATTAATTATCGCCAGGGAACGTTGTGCCCTGCTAATTACGATGCGGCTGCCCCTCATCCCCCCTGCTCCATTCACCATCCATCTCCACCTGGCCAAAGCAGAGCAGGGAATGGAGGTCAGCGAGGCGACTGCGAATGTATGTCGTTATTCAACATGATGGTGCACATTTTGCATTTGGCCACGGTTTAAAAGTGCGCGGCTTGCCGCAAATACAATATGCAATTTGCTTCACGAGTGGGTGGACGGGAAGGGAATTGGCAATCGGGAGTGGGAAGTGGGGACTGGGGACTGAAGACTGGCGAAAGCGTCAGACCAATAGTCAACAGCAGTTTAAGTATCAAAGGCGCCAATCAATTGTGTATGTCGTTAGAGCCATACCCTGTGAATTGTGAATACAAGCCGGGTATATACAATTAACAGAGTTGGCTATTGAATAGATTTATGTGATTGTGAGGCTGTTAATTGAATGTTATACCCCAGTGAATTTCTAGCTGTAATGTAAAAGTAAAATGTATAAATTATAAATAAAATAATATTAAATATTAATTAGGAATATAAATTGTATAATCTGAGTGATAATTGCCACAACATAAAACTTACATATTTGTATTAAACGGATATTTTTTATAAATATACGATGTATCGCAACGGTACTTAATCGATAACCAATCGAATGACATGTTTAATTATTAACATATTATGATAACAGTCTGTTAATTAACATAATATATGTTGCTGTTTGAATTTTGCTATAGCACATTAATAAATACTTACTTATTATAAATTATATAAATCATATCAGTATTCATTACATTCAGTTATATGACAATTATGAAATTAACTTCAATGCCATTCCTGAAGTTATTTTTACAGAATGTTAAATAACAGCGCTGTAATGCATGGTTTATGCAGAGAAGGAACAATAATTTTGAAGCAAGTAGGCGTAAAATTAAAGTAAAAGAAAGAAAGCTTAATCAATACAAATACGAACAACAAGAAAAACTTAGAATTGCTGTCAGTAAGTATGCACATAACCCAAATGCCTAGACATAACTTGCAGATTTGTAACCGCCAACTGTAGCCTATCACTCAGTTATAATGCATACAACATTGCTGTGTCAAGTGTATGTTTGTGGGTGTGAACCACTCACTGTCACTCGCATGTCAGAGAAGCAAACTTGACGAAAAGCTGAAATACAGTTGTTGATGGCAAAAGAGAACAAAGGAGGACGAAGACACTGATGCAAGACACAGATGGAGAGCTGAAGAGCTGAAGAGCTGAGCAGCTGAGGAGCTGACCGCACATTCATTTCGTCATTTTACAAACAAGTCGGTGTAAAAGATAAGTCGTGGCAAGTACGAAGCTTAATCCACTGAAGCGTAAGATACACAACAACAACAATTGCACTGGCGACCGCAAAAGACAGCAGCACAAAGAAACAAGACTGGGAGCAATTCCTCTGCGGCTACTGGAGGAGAGTAATGCTTTTGGGGCTTTTCAGGGCGCTGCGATGCTGCGGTTATGTCAATATGATGACAATAGGATTTGCTACGATAAGCTGCAGCATGGTCCTTGATTCGGATTGGATACACTGGCTACAGTGGGGTACAGTAGAGTACAGTGGGGGCGAAAGGCAGCGAAAAGTGACCGAGCTCTGAAGAGCTCGCTGATAAATGAAATTCGCAAATAAATGCATTGTAGTAAGCACTCCCACAGCTTCATCCCCTCTCTTGCCCATCAATCTGAGGTTTTTGCAGTTTGTTTGTCAGCAGTTTATAAATATTTCAGCGTTATATTTTATACATTTTAAGAGCGTGTCGCGTCATTAAATATTTATAATAAATGGCTTCATCTGGAAGATTTTCTTATTTTATTATACTTTTGCTAACTGTTCACTCTTCTAAGACACATTGCAAATTATAATAATTAAATAACATTTATTTTAATAAGCGAACTTACTTAAGCGTCTTAACCACATGACTGCAGGCACTGCACTGTAATTAGGAGCACGTGATTGGCTCAATATGCGAGGCAGCGGCTTAGTGAATATGGAAACACAAAGTACAGGGTGTCCTTCTGTCGGTTACATCCGACTGTGGCCTTCCGCCCGACTAATCTGCACCGTCCTTTCTTATTTATTCTGTTCTAAGAGTAGGTTACATTAGAAAATATTTATAAAAAATGTATATAAATTTGATAAATTATAATTTTTAGTTAATAACGAGTTTTATTTCTTAAACGGATTTTTCTTAAAACTTCTAATATTGTTGTATGTCAGTAAATATTTACATTAAATTGCTTTTTTTTCCTAAATGTTTTTGTTTTATAAAAGTTCTTAATTGACAATAAATTTTATTTCTCAATTACATTTTGTTATAATTTTTCCAAATTAAGACATTAATATCTGTAGCATTTGCATTTCTGGCAATTTCAATATAAAACTCCAGCAGATCTGTATCTGTATCTTTGCGGAAGCATTAACATTATGGGCAAAGTCTACATTGATAAGTGCACGTAATTTATGAATGAAAAGCATTTTTATTATGTCGTTTTATGTGATTTTTTTGCTCGCTCTGTTTGGATTTCATTTTGTTACCCAAGCCTACCAAAATAAGTCATGAAAGAACTTTAAAAAGAAAATCTCTGCAAGGCAAAAATGCAGCATTGCCTAGGTGAGCCGTAACTTCTGGGCTGGTTGCCATAATATGGGCAATATTTATACTGCTGACATAACTTTTTATGCGAATGGACTAACAGCCCAAAACGTTGATGTCCTCCTGCTGCCTGCTGCCTGCTGAGGCTGAGGTTGAGTCTGAGGCTAAGACTAAGGCTCAGATTGAGCCTGTGACTGCGACTGTGTCGTTGGAACAGGAAATACGCTTTACGTTTTACTGAATTTGAAATTTGAAAATTATTCATGAGCATGTGGAAATTAAATTCAGGTCCACACAAAAGAGATTTATTTGTCTGCCATTCTCTCGATCTCCATCTATGCGAAATGAAATGTAAAGGCGCACACTCACATACAAAATAAAAAATAAAAAAATAGAAGAGAGCGCATAAAGAAAAGCAGAAAAACTTGAGTTGACAAATCTAAAATACCCTGAAAGAAATATTACTCAAAATAAGCTTTGTTTAGATAACGAATTGTGTTCTTTATTTGTTTAATGTTGATTTAAATTAAAATAAAATAAATTCAATACAAAATTCAGCCGTCTTTTTCTTCATTCTTTTTTTTTCTCTGCACAAGCAACTTTAGTGGCAGCCCTACTAAATAATCGATAAAGAATGATTGGATTGGATCAGTATTTTTAAAAATATCTAGATTGAAAATTAAAAAATATATAAAAATCAAAATTATAATCAATATACAATACTAAACATAATGATAGATTTTTAAATAGATTTGTGATTAATATGAATGGAGCTCTGAAATCCACAAATTATATAAAATAAATAAATAATAAATATGTATAATAATAATAATATATTAAAATCTTTCAAGTTATATTTTATAGTGAGCATAGGCTATACGCATATGCTTTTACAGGGTATTATAGATAAGAAAAAAACCAAATGGCCGCCAGGTTCGTGGGGAGAGGGGAATTGGGGCCAAGCTATTTATCTGCCTGAAGCGCCGACAACGGCGTCTCCATCATCGTCGGGCGGGGGTTTACCGTTTCCCGTTATTTCTTGTCTGTTTGTGTGTATGTGTGTGTGTGTGTGTGTGTGTGTGTGTGTGCGTGTCTCTAGTCTTTTTTCTAGCAACTTATCGCAAGTTTTCCATTATAAAATTAGGTCAGCTGCAAAAATAACTCAACTCAGCTCCAACTATTTTAGCTGGCACTTTTTGTGCTGCGGTCGCCAGGGCAAATATTTAGTTGGTTTGCCGGGCGTTGGGATAAAATGGAAAAAATGCTAATTTGTCAGTTTCAAGGGATGACATTGGTCAGCAACGGTTACCCACTACCGTTACCCGTTACCGTTCCCTCTTACCCGTTACTCGTTACTCGATAACAGCATCAACGATGCCGCTACTTTCGTTTCGTTTCGTTGTCATAAAAATTGTTTCCATTACATTATGCTGATTTTGTACATTTATTCAGCCGAGCGCTTCGCATCTTTTTAGTTTTGTGGCAACTTAATTTCAATTTTTATATGCCCCCCTCCCCCTCGCTCCCATCGTCTTCCCCGTTACACTATTATTGTTGCCGCTGCTGACATGGGTGTCCAGCTTGCTTGACCAAAAACCAATTTCTATTTGCGCATATCTCTGAAAAGTTTATTTTGCAACATGGCAAAATATGTTTAGAAAAAAATAATATTATATAGATGTCCTTCCACTGTTGTTGTAATGCTGTATTTGTTGTGGCAAATAGGTTTTAAGGCTCAGGCAGCAATCATATTTTCTTTGGCTCGCAAAAAATTGTTTTTGCTGCACTCAGCTTATTGGTAATCGAAATTTAAGATTACAGATTCAAAATAGTTGATTGGAAATTACCAGAAGTCTTTTTTCTGGCTTCTTCAGGTAACAAATTAAATGCAATTTATTATATCAAACAGATTGAGTTGAATCTTAATGAAATTGTTGGAATTTTCAGTGTATATCAGATAAGAAATTGCAATTGTTTGGAAATTGCTAAAGTTAAGATCCTGTGAAACGATAAAAGTAGCATTTTGGCAATACCTTACGTTTGTATAGGATTCTTTAGCTATAAAATAAAGATTGTGGTGGTCAAATAAATAAAGGAAGCAACTTATTATAAGGCCCCAAAAAATAGGCTACATAAATTTATTTTTGATGATCTGTATAAATTAAAAGCTACCTTGCTGTCGGTTGCGTGCGACTGTCCCAGATGAAAGTCTCTGCATGATTTTGACGCTAATTTGTCAGTTTTGAATTCTGCAATCTCAACTTTAAGGTACTTTGATTGATATCAGTTGTGCGCTTAAAGTTGTGTCATACCTTGACCGAAAACTAACCAAGTTCCAGCAAATAGGAAAAAAAGCGAATGGCAACGACAACGACAACACCAACTGACAACTGACACCAGCGACACTGCATAACAGGCTGGGCAGGAGGGAGGAGCTGAAAAAAAAAGAAGCGACTGTCACTTTACGCTGATTGCATCAATTGAAGCTCCACTGTGGCGCACGTCAATTCATCATCCGGTTGCTTCATCAACATGATGACATGACAGTAGCAGCGATGGTTGAGACAACAACCCTGCGCCCTTGCCACTGGCTTTGCCCGGATTGCATGGACAAACTAAACCGACGCGGTCCCAAACCAAAAGGAAAATAATATAAAATAAAATAGAAATAAAGAAAAAAAAATAGCACAAAAAAGAAGAAACTTTTCAACTTCATTTGGGTGTGTGGTACAAAGAAAATAACGGATTCTTGTGCAAACAGAAAACTAAACGAATTTCGGCAAATAAAATTACAACTTTGTCCAGGAAACGGCAGCCAGCAGCCGGCAGAAACTAAGAATGCTAACCCAATTGCTCCAGCTCCAAGCTCCAAGCTCCCAGCTTCCAGCTTCAGCCCCTAGCACAATTTTCGCTCGTCAAAATTAGTGCAAAGAATTGTCGTAGGGTACGCGGTAGGGCTTAGTTCACGAACTGAACGCGCTGTATTGGGTATTAAGCTACAAATGATTTTTTGTATGCTGCACAGTGAAATTTATTTTTTATTTTTAAATTCAATTTAAAATATAAGAAAAATGCGTCAGAAATATATTTAAAACAAAGCATAAACGCAGAGAATTTCTGGGCTGTTCATATTCCTTTTTAAGAAAACTTCCTATTAGGAGAAAAAAATTACTAATCAAATTTAATTCTTTTTATTAAAATAATTTATTTTAGCAACCAAATTAACACCTTTTGAAGAACTCTTTCTATTTAAGAAAAAATTACCAATCAAATTTAATTCTTTATTATTAAAATAATTTTTTTTGACAATTGAATTTACACTTTGTGAAATTATACCACTTTTATCACAATTTTGTTGCCATAGTTACAGCTATATTTAATTGTTTATAGATAATTAAAACCAGTATTAAAAAATCTCGCGGGCTATCGCCCGCAAGACATGACAGTCGGGCAAGCCCGACTGTCTTATACCCTGTACCAAAGATCAGCCTTGCTAATACAGTATTCTATTTAAAATATATTTTGAATCTATTTCAATTTATATTCCGAATACCAACTTTCTATGTTGAATAAAAATATTTTATTTATATTATTTCGCCGCTCGAATCCGCTAACGATTAATAAATATAATCGATACCCAGGGAACACCACTAGGAGGGCAATGGTATATCGGGATATTATTATATGCAGCATAGCCTACTACTACTTACATATACATCAAAATTCAATTTACAAAAAAAAAAATCTTTAATTAATCATAATTCTTTTAATAGTGGACCGATATAATAGAAATTTGCAAAATTGGTAGATATTAATCATCTCCACAGTTCGTAGAAGAAAGAATTTATTAAGATAGATTTATATGTCATAAATTGGTCAATGTATTATATTTATGGCCATTGCTCGCGGTAGAGGCGTGGCATCCAAAATTTGGAATAAACTTGTTCTGCGTATGGTACACACCTTTCAAAATTGACCAAAACGGCTGCTCTAGCTCTTATAGTTGCTGAGATCGACGCGTTCATACAGACGGACAGACGGACAGACGGACAGACGGACAGACGGACAGACGGACAGACAGACAGACAGGGCTAAATCAACTCGGCTCGTCCTCCTGAACAAGTACATGATATTTTTTACGGTGCAGCTGATGCATGTGATCAGCTGACTTTGGCTAATTCCGTTCATTACGATTCGTTAGAGCTGCTGCTGGCCAAACAATTGGCCATTGGCAACATTCGAGTTCATTTCTTTTTTCGATTTGGCGCTGAAAATGAATTTGGTCTTGGCTTAATTGCTTTCATTTGCAGCACTCATCAGCCACAATACAACTCAATATGACGTTGATTTTTTCTGCAGTAAAGCATATAGCAAATGGATTGAGAATGTGGGCGAAAAATGGGTGTGGAAATGGCCATGGATGAGGCAGAGAAGAGGTAAAAGAGGGAGAAGAGCTGAAGCAGCAGTTGGCTGCTCAGCTGCTGTTTGATGGCTTCAAGAAATTTTCCAGTGCACTTCACTTGGCAAACAATGATGCAAGAAATTGATTTTCAACAAGCACAAGTTGGAAGTCTGCGGGGGTGGAGAGGAAAGTTCTCTGAGGAGAACTGAAGAGCACACAAAAAGGAAAAGCAGCTTTCATTTCCTTCCGCAGCGTCTGATGAAAATGTCTAAGACAATTGCTTTGGCCAAAGTGCAAGAAATAGATAAAATTAGTGACGGCCACTTGTACCTGATCCTCCCCCCTCCCCCTCTCTCCCTGTCTTTCCCTCTCCACCCAGTACTTGATGCAGTGGGAGCAAAAGTCGCCGCCTTTTGTCGTCGTCATCATCGGCGTCTGCCACGTTTGTTGCAAGTGCAGCAGCAGCAAATGCTTCAAGCAGCTGAAAACCTGCAAACTTCTGGCTTTGAGCTCAGGTAATGCCAAATGCAATGGCTCTTGACATTTATATTAAATATTTTTCCCACTTTAAATGCATTTATTTAGTTTAATTGGATTTGCATGCTCAGCGGATTGAACTATTTGCATTTTCTTCAACGCAAGAAAACTGCCAACTTCATTTGCATAATGTGCAATTATACACAGCTTGCACACACACACACACATATGCGCATTTTCCATTTTCCTGCGCTTTTCCAGCTGCCTTTCAACACGGCCAGCGCACGCATCGTGGCCGTTTTGTTAATTAAAAATTATTGTAATTTTCGCTGTTGTTTTAATGTGCAATTATTCACAGGCACTCAGCAGAGTTGCATATTATTTATTTTAAGCATAGCCCAGAAAAACTCCATGCATTAATGTCCAAAAATGCATATTAAATCAACTGCTCAATTTGAAAAATGCATTTAACAAAATGCACAAGAATTTCTTGCGCTGAAAACATCGTTGAAAACTCAAAAACTATTTTATAGGGGCGATCTATTCTATTTATCATCAATTTTATTAAAAGTATAAAAAATATTGCCTATTACCTGATTTAATAATAAGATAATGTAGATTTACTTTTACAATTTTAGTCTTAAAAGCTTTTTCAAATAAGTTTTCTTCTATTATCCACACTGGTGTATTTCAAATTCTTAGTAAAAACAGTTGGTTGTTTTAATTTTTCTAGATAGTTATATTGTATTTGTATTTAAAAATCACAATTTGGAAATGTTAGAAACATTTTTTTTGTTTATTTTTTTTTTTTTGTTAAACCAAAATACTGCGTTACCAAAATGTCATAAGTATTGTGACAAAAACTTTCATTTCAAATTACAAAGGAAAATTGTGGTTTATAAATGAAATTTATGGTCAAAATTAATGAATTATTTATTGTTCTTGAATTCAAGCTATTTTAGAGTAGATTTGTAACTCCATCGCCCAAGGATAGGACCAAATCCTTTGAAATCCTGTTCTATGCAGATTTTATTAAAAATTTTGTATAATTTTTTTGTCCTTTTCGAATGCAAGGATTGGTTTCGCTAAATTAGTGCCTTACGATATTAAAAACATTAAATTCTGGAATTATATTTTACCACAGGGATGTGTATATCTTTCGGTTTTTAATAAGAAATAAGAAGATTTGATAAAGTAGTTTATATTTATATTTAGTTTTATTAAATATTTGTTTCATAATAGTTCATATACAAATTACTTAGGATTATAACAAAATAGCTTGATATATATACAAAAATCGCTTAATTAATAAAAAAAAAAAATAACAATATTATTATTTAGCTGTATCTTATCGTATGGTATTCTTCTTCTGTCTCTACTTTGGACTCTCCTTAACCATTCGTACCTCCTTGAGAATCTCCTTTAGCATTTGTGCTTTCTTCGGACTCTCCTTGAACATCTGCTTGCCAACTTTCAAATAGTCCCGCCTCATCCGGTGTTTTCCCATCAGATGACGAATGGGCTTGAAGTGCACCATGCTGGTGTTGCTCTTGGAAATGCGCTGAGGTTTTCCGGCTTTTCGTTTGCTCTGCGGCTCACGGAAAAGTTGACGCTTCACTTTGGGAATAGGTCTGGGACTAAATAACGGTAGTAGGCACATATTTAGATACTTCCACATATCTTCCCGGGAAACGTCTGAAGTGGCCGGTGCCCATTCCATGATGTAAGCCAATCCACTGCTGAAGTAAAGATCGCGAATGCAGCAGTTTAGGGCACAACGTTTTCTGGGATTTTGATAATTGGGCGGATTGCTGACTATGAAATGATCGCAGACGGTGAATTTTTTGTTGTAGAACGAGACATCACAGTTTATAGATTCGTCCTTTACAGGCGTGATTGCCAAGTATTGCTGAGATTCCATTTGCAAGCTGTTGATGTTGTTGACTCTATTGACGTTCAAATTCGACTGATGACAATGGTGACAAATCAGCCGGCTTATATACTTCTCAGGTAGATCAAACTAGCGACCAAAATATCGGCAATCGGACAATCGGGAAATCGCGGCTGCTTCAGGTACCAAGCAACGCTTGCACTCGGGTCAGGTACCAGGTAATAAAACTTGCTTAAATCTACAAGAGATTCCAAATCTGGCAGAAATCGTAAAGTCATGGATAAGAGAAATTCAACTTCATTTATTGTATGACCTAAAAAAGGTTAATTTTCCCAACTGATATTCCTAGAATTTGAATATATCGCTAATTGTGCGGTAATTATGGTTTTACACAAAAATAAAAATATTCTTATGCTACAAATATTTTTAAACAACTTTTTAATAACTATAAGAACTAGAAAAAAGTCCTAGTATAAATAAGTCAACACAGCAACACTGACGATGGACAAAAATAATTATATTAACCATATAATTATTTAATACAACTTAACTACACTATGGAAATTAACAATTCATTTATTAAGAAAAACTGTATATATTTTTTTAAATTGTTTGTAATTATTTGTGTGCTAAATTTTGTAATTTTAATACAAACAAACTCCCTGAAGAAGACATAATATAATATATGCCGAAACGCTTAGGAGGAAAATGAGAGAATAATATAAAAAGAGTTATTCTTGGCATAGGACACAACGGCTGGAAAAACCCACCCAACAGAAGGAAAACAACAACAAGTGAATATATTATTTTTACATAATCACAATCTCCTACAAATAATATTATTATTATTATTACAATTTCCTATAAATAATAATGCTCTTCAGTTAACATAATACTCCCAAATTATTCCGAAAAAGAGAAAAAATGATTTGCAAATTGAGTTTGACTTTCAATTTATTTATTTCCATTACAGATTAGTATTAAAGTTTCTTATATACAAATTATTAGATTGAACAAAAGTAGCTTAAAATTTCAGAATACAGTAGAATCCGGTTATAACGACGCCGCTTATAGCGTCCGACCGGTTATTGCGACGAAAACTCGATGGTTTGGTTGGTCCCCATACAAACTTATATGAAACGGCCTCCGCTTATAACGACTCCGCTTTTAGCGACAAACCGCTTATAACGACGAGATTTTTCAATTTCAATTCAATTTTTCATTTCAATTCAACCGGATATTGCGACGTGCCGAAAAAAAAAAAACTTTAAAGAGGAAAATTTGATTTCTTCAACGATGCTAAAAGAAGCAAACAAAATCATGGATTTTGTCTTCCGGATATAACGACGTCGGTCCCTTGAAAGTCGCTATAACCGGATTCTACTGTATTAAATTTTTTGTTTTGATTAAAAAATTAATTTGTTTTATTTTAAAACCTATTACGAACATGGCATCCATAATATAAAAAAAAATTTTTTTTTTGCTCCTTTCGGATAGTGCGTCTGCCGGATATAACGACGTAAACTCGTCGGTCCCTTGAATGTCGCTATAACCGGATTCTACTGTATATTCAAAAGAAGGATGTCTTAAATTGAGTGGTTTGCTGGTTTGCTCGTTCGTCTGGATGTTGTTTTTTATAGAGGGGTATTCTCCTGCTGTTCCTCCACGTTAACTTTCTTCGGACTCTCCTTTACCGGTTGTTCTCCCTTAGGGCTCTCGTATACCATTTGTTCGTCAATTTTCAAATAGTCACGCCTCATTCGGTGTCGTCGCATCAAATGGCGAATGGGCTTGAAGTTCACCATGCTGGTGTTGCTCTTGGAAATACGTCGAGGTTTTCCTTCTTTCCTCTTGCTCTGCGGCTCACGGAAGAGTTGACGCTTGACACGAAGAGGACACCTCTTCAAAGCTTCGGTCAAGGGCGTCTTGAATCGTACGGGCAGCATGCAGAGATTTAGGTAATGCCAGGCCATGTCTGGGGCAATCGGCGTTACTTCCGGTGCCCATTGCAGTATGTATGCGATTCCAGTGAGCTTGTAAATTTCCCGAATGCAGTAGTTGAGGAAACCACGCTTCAAGGGATCTTGATAATTGGGCGGATTGTTGGCCGGAAAATGCAGCTTATCTAGGTTGTCCCAGATTGTAGTTTCGTCCTGGGTTGCCATGAAACTAGAGAGTGGCTTATGTTCCATTTTTGACTTGATTTTGATTTAAATGACGTTAACTCTTTAGAAAACGAAATTCGACTGTTGACAATGATAACGAATTGGTCCGTTTATATACGCTTCAGGTCGGTCAATCTTCTGATATATGCAACAATTATCATCTATCTCATAAACAGTTGCAGGTAACAGATAACCGTTCAATGACAGGTAATAAAACTCGTTTTAAACCTAACGGAAACTCCGTACCTGGGTCATAAAAAGTGACAGGAAAGTTACGTAAATAAGATAGAAAAGGATGATAGGGTTAACCTCAACAGATGTCAGCCATGAAGTTTGAATATTCCTGTTTAAAACATCTATAATTCGCAGAATTTCTGTAATTTCTGAAAATTCCAAATATTTAGTATATAAGCCAAAGTTCTTCAGCTGCAACTGTGTGGAATCGATTTCGATTCTCAGAAGTAGAAGATCAAGTGTTCAAGACTTGCCAAATTTGGGTACTTGTAATACGCCAAGTATTTATTTAAATAATTAACAACATTCAGTATATCATTAAAGTTACTTTCAGATTTGAAACCTTAAATAATTGAGATCGTTGACAATAAAAACAAAATGAACATAATTTCCTAATCTAAAACCGTTTAAACCCATTTGCTGGCATCGACATGCTCCCTGAAAAAATTCAAATACTTAGTGTTATAGAATTACTTAAATAATCTGAAACATTTATAAAGATGATTGGTACGAAAAATGCGTTGTTGCCAATTTTCAATTTGAAGCCCAGAGCTCTTGATGAGTTTCTGTGGCCCAAAAAGACAATGCACATATTCGTGGGCAGGATCTACACTGTCGGCGCTGTATCTATCTTTCATTACCTCTCATTCTCTACCTGCAATTATTTGCTTTCTCTCTCTCTGTCTCTCTCTCTCTCTCTCTCTATCTCTCTACCTGTTACGCGAAATGTGAGCCCATTATCAAAGTGTGATGTGTGTGTCTTTTACACATAAACAAAACGCAGGCCAAACAAAAGGAAGCTCAGTGCAACATATGCCACATACACACACACACACACACACACACATGCACAATCTCTCTCTCTCTCTCTCCCTCTGTCACACCCTTTCACACAATGCACTCTCAATGTGATACACAATGCAGCCATGAATAATAGGCTCTGGTAGCATGCATTAACCAAATGAACCGCAACGCCTGCCATAATATTATGAGCAAATACTTAAGTACACGCGCTCTCCCTCTCTCTCTTCTCTCTCTCTCTCTGCTCTCGCCATACGCTGTCCCATGTGGCGTATGCGTGTTGTGAGTGCATCTTTATCATAACAACCAAAACAAAAGCTGCAGTATGCAACTGCCAGATACTTTGCATAACAGTTTTAAATGGAAAGAAATTTAATTATATGCAATAAACAATTATTTTAAATCTATTGCTAAAAATCTAGCATTTAAACAAAGAAATTTAAATATATATTATGAACAAAAATTTTTAAATAACATAATGATCTAAATACTGATTTATATTTCAACAATTTTTGCATTCATTTTATAGAATTCGTTTAAAAATAAATGAAATATTTTATGTAATATATGCATATATATTTGTATATTTTCTATATTTCGTTTTAATACACATATAATAATTGTTATCATATTTTTATTATTTTTTAAATATTTTATAGAATTTTATATGCTTTTTGTCAAATATTTTGTGCGTTACAGGGTATAGCACAGCTTAGACGTTGATAGGAGGACTTAAAATGTATTGGGCTCGCAAAACAATATCTGACTTGCTAAGCTGAGGCAGAACGCTGAATCCCAGCAGTCTTAGCATGTTGCCATAAATATGTTGAATTTTATTTAAAATGCAGAAAATATTCCGTAGAAAACTGTTCTGCAGAAATCGTACAAAATTTTACTTATAAAATATAATTGAAAAGTACAAAATAAAGCCAAAAATTTACGCACTGTTATCTGCTTGTGTCTATTGAAATTTATGTGCCCCAAAGTGTGGCATGTAGCTTCCTATGGGACGGCATAAGCAGCTTTGCTTTAGCAGAGTCAAAGTCAGATTAGAAGATAGCAATTAGGTGCGTAGTTCGTAGCTCGAGTTGAATCAAATTGGAAAATTAATAACTAGCCGAATGTGTGAAGGGGCCACAGACTGAAGGCCAAATCGCATTTGATTCAATTGGAGCTGGGAAATTATTGATTCTGTGGCTGCAGTTGCAGCTGCAACGACTAGAGAGAGATTTTTCGGCACAAGAAACTGCCGGAAAGGCATACCCCTTTCTCTCCCCCTCTCTCTCTCTCTCTCTCCCCCTCTCTCTCTCTTACTGTGTGTAACTCCATCTCTCTTGTTGTTGCCCAATAAAATTGCTCGTTTGCACATGAGCTCAGCTGAAAATTGCAACGCGAAACACGTAGCGATTCAGGAAAAGCTGAAACTGAAGCTGATGCAGAAGCAGAAGCACTGGTAATGGTCCTGGCATAAGCATCTGAGTCAAAATGATTGGCTCTGTCGGGGAAACTTATCACGAATCCTTCGTTCATTTGTGCATTGGCAGTTTATCAATGGCGTGCTGCATTTTCAATTACGCGGCACAGCAAAAAGACAAAAAAATACTCCCAAAAACAGTACCGTAAAAAGGCATAATCAAATATATGCCACTAAAAAGAAATGGAAGAAAATAAAAATTGCATTTTAGCTATAAACCGTTTAAAAATACGATATAAACGAGTTTGAAAATTGATAGCTATATCGCAAGTAAATTTTCTTTTTATTTGCATTCAAATTGTACAGAAATTATTATTTCCTTTTAAGCTTGCATAACAGGAAAATTATTACTTTCTAATATTTATATTCTTTTAAGTTAAAATTTAAATATTATTTTTAACACAATAATATTCCACTCACATATAAAAAAACAGCTAAATTGGCATCGCTTCTAAGAAATAAAAAGCATAACAGCTGTCGCAGCCAGTGCTGCCAGAAATAGGCAAATTTTAATTATAACAAATTAAAAAAATAACTTAAAATAAATACATATAATAATAAAAATATGCAAAACAAATAATATAAATTAAATGAATAAAATTATTAAAAATAAATATATTTATTTTTAAACAAGTCTGAGGTATATTACAAAAAAGTATTGCCAAAGATTTGCAATTAAAATATATAAAAACTAAATTAATTAATTTACAATAAACATTAAAAAATTGAAATAGATGAAAATATAAAATACTCAAAATAATTTAATATTTGCAAATAGATTTATAATAAACATCAATCGAAATCCAAAAAGCGCTGAATTGGCAACTCTGGAAAGGGGGGAAGTACCAAAGAGAGCGATCGCTTTGTCCCAAAGCCATTTCAAGTGTTGGGCTCAAGTAATTGTTGTGCCTATGAAGTGGCCCAACTCTTATTTGGGAAGCACCGTTCGTGCTATCAGTGGACGGTGGTCGTAAACAAAAGCTGCTCAAGCAAATTGATTAACAAAATGAAGTGAAATGAAAAGGCTCGTAAAAGAAATTTTGCCAAGAGATAAAAAAAAAGAAGAGAGACAAACAAAAACAAATGGAGGCAGGCGCAATGGCATGGACCATAAAACCAATTGGTCATCCCATGACCCGCTGGCAATGGAGTGTAAAATATACCCAAAAGGCCCCTACCGTACCGCTTGGCCCGGTTCCGGCTTCGACTCCGGCTCCGGCTCAAGTCAATGTAAAAGAGCGAGGCACAATGAAAAATTTATGCTTCACGTGAAGCTTCGGCCTCAAGCGCAAAATGGGAACCAGAAGGGACGCAGCCGATCAGTCGGATGCGCTCGACAATAGAATACCCTGTCGTCTATATTTTAAAAATATTTTAAAAATGTTGCAGTTCCTTATTCTGATCAAAAATATATTTACTTTTTGGACTACTTCTTCTTCTGCATATTACATACATTTCCACAAAATGGTATACCCAATTTTTCCTTAATGGATACAGGGTATAATAAAAATAAAGAAAACGAAAAATCCCTTAATCATTTAAATGAAATGCACGCAAAAGACAATGGCAGCAATGCCAAAGTGTTATGGACACGGTGCACAGTGCGCCCTACACACCGAACACAATGAAATCAAGCGAATGAAAAATTACAATTGTCACAACAGCAAATCACATTTTCATTGCTCGCCTGCAAATTTTCACGGAGCGTTTAAGTTGATATGAAAATAATTGTATGCAAATTTTCTTTGCCCCCCAGCCCCACATGAAAATCATTTGTCTTTGGCAGATTTTCGTCTTGTTTCGTATCGTATCGCATCGTTATTTCTTTATTTTTTCTCTTCTTGTTGCGATTCGTCTTGTTGTCTTGCACTTAAAAAATAAATTTTAAAAAAAGTATACGCCACGTTGGCCAGTTGCTCAGCTTAATGACTTAATTTTCAATTCCATTGCACGTCATCGTGGAAATGAAAAGAAATGCAAATGCTGTTGGAATTCAGGCTGCCATCGGCCCATCATCTTTTATCCTGCACTGAAACTCATTAGCCATTAAAGTGCCATTATGCGTTGCACGTTTAATTATGGAAATGCATTTCGCCTTTGCCTTTGCCCTTTCACCTCTACGCTGTCGGTGAAAAACAATCCCAATTAATGATCAAAATTATATATTTTCCATAAGTTCCGCCAGCTAATTATAAGTACTTATAAGCTAAACACATGCATACGAGTATATTCAAATATCGTATAACAAAATTAAATTTACGTATGCCAAATAATTAAAAAAAAAAACCTTTAAAAACAAAAGCCTTTAAAATCATTTAGTCTTTAATTAATATTTAAATTAATTGAAAATTAAATAATTAATTGAAGTTTCAAGTTTCGACTATTTTATTCCAAAAGCTCGCAGCTTTTTCATTTTCTGAACAACTTTCCCAAACGCAGAGTTGCCAGATAACTGATTGAAGATTTATCGATTAAAATACGTTACATTTGAATTGTTAAATTAAGCACTATTTAAATTAAAAGCAAAGAAAACTACGAAATTTAAAAAATACAGCTTTTTAATAAATTACTATATTGTTATGCTAAGTTTCTATTTCAAAATTTAAAATTTTTTCACTTAATGTATGGGAATTATTCAGTATGCGATGCCCTTATTTAAAATTTTTCTAATAACTGCCCACTCGACTGGCAAATTAAACAGCCCAAATTACATACTTACTTTATTATGTAGTATGTCTATGCTTATTTTTTGTATGTATCACAAAACATAGTCGAATTTTTCGGGCCTGTTGAAATAATTTCAGCACAGCAAGAGAACTGAGAACTTGGTTGGGTTTTTGGGTTCTGGGTTTGGGAGCAGAGAAGGTCGAGCGCATGTCAATTATGTAAATTCGTTTTTCGCTTTTATGGCTGGCAAATGTTGAAAATTGTTTAGAAATGTTGTTATAAATTCATTAGAAAACTAGCCAGTTGCCAGTTTGCTAAAAATGTTTGTTTAATTTGATTTACCTAAATTTATGCAGAACACAACAAAACTACTAAATGATAAGTTCCAACGTTATTGCATTTGGGGCCAAAATGTTTTGCCAAGAGCTAATAAAATTCAAGTGCCCGCCCATAGATAAAGAGATATATATACCAGAATATTTGACTATTTAATTTATATAAATAACACTCGCACATATTTGTAGCAATTTGTGGAGTATTTCGTAACGTTATGCAGGCAAATGCATTTTTCAATTATCAGCACAAATACAAAATGTGAGCACAATTAACATAAATTACAATCACCCAAAAATAGTTGTGTATAACTGAAATAAATGCCAAATGTATAATACCCTACGAATTTGCTATAATCGGCAATGGGGTAGTTTATGGCAAATACTTAAAATGTTAAATATATCATTAAAATAAATAAAAATAAAATAAATAAATTACTGCACTTATTACTGGATCTCTTGTAGACTTCGCCCAAAGTTCGATTTTTGGTGAAATAAATATATAATCAAAAGATTTATATTTAATTAAAAATATTTAATATAAATATGATTAATTTTCATTGAATGTACTTTTTTGTATCCCATTAAATAAATAAATACATATATGTATAAATAATAAATGCAAATATTTAATTTAATAATAGTCTATAGTATAACATTTAAAATAATATTTTCCTATTTTGATCAACATATATTTTAATCTTAAACGTTTATTAGATTTTTGTTTTATAAAGTAAATAATTAATAATAATTATAAATTATGCATATTCAAAATCGGAACTAGCTATCGATTACCGACGTATGCAGTTGAACTATCATAATTTAAATTAAATTTCACTGCAAATTTAATTATTTTTCTAGCGCAGAGTATCTGCATGGCAATCATTCTTAATTTGTGGCTGCCATTTTAATAAAAATATATTTTTGGGTATTTATTTATATACAAAATTCTTTTTAGTTTGCAGACACTATGTGTGGGAAAGGAGGGGTGAGGGGATGAGGGGTGAGGGGGATGTGGGGATATGTTGTAGCTTTACATTAAACAGCAGCAGTGGCAGCGTCAAGAGCTGAAGCAGAGCTGCTGCCACACAGAGTTATATTTATTATCACAAAACATTTGCGCAAATGTCCTTTTTGCATAAGCAACCGGGGGGGGCACGGTGCCGTGCAGTCCTTTGAGAACATTTATCTTATTATCTTTGCATACAGCAACAGCAACAACAGCAGCAACAACAACAACAACAACAATAGCGCATAAATAAGACTCAGCAGCAACAACAATGAGATGATGAGCAACATTAGGCAAGGACAAACAAAGCCACGAGAGCTTCGAAAAGGCTCTGCGAAAAACCAAAAGTCAAGTCGAGCCAACAGACCGCAAAGTAACAACAACAACAGCAGCAACAGCAACAGCAACAACAGCAACAACAGCAACAACAACAGCAGCAACAGCAACAATAACAATAACAACACAGAAACATTTTTGGCAAAGCCGCCTAGCCATGACAGGCAGGCCACAAAAGTTGCTCATACGCCCTGTGTGCGCTTCGCTTCCCCTGTTGTTTCGCTGCTTCTCTCTCCCCTCTCTTTCTCTGTATGTTTGATTTGCTTTTTACACACACTCGCCAACACACACACAAAACTTTTGCATAGCGCAAAATATTTTAATTGATTAAAGCCGCATTTGCGTTGCGGCTTACAAGCAGCTTAACAATTTGGCCAAAATTTCGCTTTTTTCTTTGCATTTTATTTCAAAACTTTTTATTGTCCACTGCAAATTGTTTGTTTTTCTTTCTTTCGTTGTTGTTGTTGTTATTTGCATATGCAATTTCATTTGGCATTGCATATTTGATCATTAAAATGCAACTTTTGTCAAACATAACATATCAAAAATATTTCCGATTTCTGTATTTATTTATTTATTTTTATCTGTTGTATTTACACAATTTATTATAAGCTTAAAACGATAGGCAGCAAAGCGTAAAAAGTATTTATTTATTTTATTTAGAACGTTGGCAAATTAACAAAAATTACTTTTCCAAATTGTTTGTTATATTTAATAGAGATTTTTAAACATATTTCTTGAATTTATTGATAACAAAAATTCTGCTGTCTTTAAGAAGCTATAACATTCTATCTCGTAAGCAACGTGCAAAAAATATTTTCTATAGCCCCAAGGAATGGTTATTACGTGGCAATCTGCTGTAAATCGAAATATAATACAATCAAAGAGCAGAGCAAAAGAAAAACCCACAAGAAAAACCCTAAAAAGGAAATAGACAAACTTGTGTCCAATCAAACTTTTCAAATACATATAAAAAGCTAGCATGCTTTTCGCCTAGAATTTCCTATTAGAGCTGTTTAAATTCCTTTTCTTTTTAAAATGCAATTTGAATTTTCGAAATGTAATCAGCGCATATTTTGCACATGTCGTCGTAATTGTTTTGGCCAGCCCTGAAAAACCATGCCACAAAAGTCAATGTGTTTGTTTCCATTGTTTGTTTTGTTGGCAAGTTTTTCTGTGCATGCTGTTGTTGTTATTCCCCAATATTTGCTGCTGTTCTTGCCGTATTTTCAACGTGTTATTTTTTCCGTAGTTTTTTTTTGCCTCCCCCATTCGCATAATATCCGTTTTCAGTTTTGCTTCGCTTCGTTTCTAATTTTTGCCGCATGTTCATGAACCAAAAAATTGCGGCTCCCGTTGTCATCTCATTGCCATTTATACCTCCCTCTTTTTCTCTCTCTCTCTCTCCTCCCTCTCTCTATCTCTCTTTTCGCTTCATTGCCTGGCGTACAGGGCGTATGCGTGTTTTTAAGCGCCTTACAGCGCCAAACTATAAGTTGATTTTAATGCTGTTGTTGCTGCTGCTGCCTGCCATTTGGCTGCCTCAAAAAGTATAAACAACGTACGCAACTCTTTAAAATTTTATTGCGACAAATATTTACTCTAGTTTTACTGTTATTTTACTGGCTTATGGTTATGTTTTTTCCGCTGCCGTTAAATGTTACATCTATTTAATTTTTGCTGACTTTGCTTTTCCACATAAACCCAAGCTGACATCATAATGCATGAACAACAAATATTTTTTTATATTTATAATTTAATTTAATTTATAATTTAAATTAAAATACAATATCTATATTCAAAGATCTATCATTACTTTCACGTATGTATTTTAATAAAATATTCCATATTAAATGGTTTATTTAAATCTAAATAATAATAAATTATATTTAAGCGGTTTATTCTAAAAGGAACAGGTTCATTCGTTCTCGTTACAGCGAACCAGTTTGATGAACAAGTTCGCGCGGTTCGTCAAACAATATCGATAACAAATACGCATTTTAACGATGTTTGATAAACGAGAGCGAAGTAAATTATTGGCGCAGTTTATGAAGTTAAAACTGTGCTGAGAATTTCGATTAAACCACAGAGTACAAATTATTGGAGCAGCCTATGAAGTTAAAAATTTCGATAACAAACATGGCTAGAGGAGATTGTTCAATAAACAACTGGGAGTAAATTATCGGAGCAGCCCATGAAGTTAAAAATCTGCAGAGAATATCGATAACACACATAGCTACTGGAGATAGTTCAATAAAAAAAAGCAGTTTGAGCAGTTTATTAAAATGAAAATATTGCAGAGACATTCGATAACAAATATACCGAGTGGCGGTCGCTCGATAAGCAATGGAGTACAAATTTTCGAAGCAGTCTCTGAATTTCAAGTTTGCTGAGAATTTTGGGAGCTGTGCCTAAGTGATATTATGGCTGAGGGTGGCTTAAACATTAGCACACATCAAAATGCAAAGTAATTAAAAAGCAAACGACAGAAACAGGCAATGGAATTACTGAAATTACATGGAACAAAAGCAGCAACAACGACGATAACAACGATAACAACGATAACAACAACAACAACAAACTCGACAATAATCACAATGATTGCCAGGCGTAATGCAATTTAATGGCCAACAGAAGCCAATGGCCGTGACCACAGAATGTCCGGTATGAGTTTGAAGTGTTACAGATATTGGTCAAAAGTGCTGCCAGCCATTGCTGCCAACAAAAGCCGCAGCAACAACAACAGCAGCAGCAGCAGCAGCAGCATCAGAAGCGAGTTTTAAGGCTGGTCAGCAAATGCGAGATAAACGCCCACAACGAAGCAGTTATCTGGTCAGGATAATGCACAGGACACATGGGGACAGCTGGGATGAGCTTGACCCCAACAGTAGGGTGGTTATTATTATATATTAAAATTTTAATATATCTATAAATCTTATAAAAAGAATATATTTTTATCGGTATATATTTTTCGCCCAAATGACAAAAATGTATTAAGCATATTAGTTAAGATATTATTGAATCGAATTACAGAGATTAAAAAAATTAAACTGCAAATTGTAATTAAAAAAAAAGTTATAAGAATTCACCTAAAAATATCAGTAATATTTCATATTTTCTAAACATAACATTCGCATGTTAAAGAGAATAATAATAATATCTTATAAAACCTATTGTTCGCTTAGTATAGATTATATCTTTTTATGAAGGAGCAGAGTAAGTCTTTAAGCAGTATATCGAATATATCGATATTTAAAAAACGTTAGCTAAAATCTCATTTCGATATTTTTTCCAAACAAAAAATATTATCGATTTATTTTTTAAACACATTCAACAACCCTACTGAACAGACAGGCGATGGACATTCGGGCAACAAAGTGCGTTCACATAATAATAATGGAAATAATTTAACTTATTGGATTTTAATGGGATTACACATGCGCAACATGCGCCGCTGTTCGACGGGTATTAAAACTTGCTCCACAAAAAACGACTTTCTGTATAGGTTTGAGAGTGTATATATATATATATAGTACTATAACTATAACGAGCCTCCGTCATGTTCAATTCAATGATGATGGACCATCATTTGACCTACCATTCGATGTTCATTGCAATGGGACGCTCTTAAAGTAAATGCTTTGGGGTATTCCCGTCTAATTTATTACTATGGAAATAATAAATCATTTTTCTCAACAAAAATTAAGAACATAATATATTTATTTTTATTAGTTTTAAGTCATTTAACTAATAATAAATTAAATATATTTTTTGTTATTGGGATATTCCTGTCTAATTCTATTACT